>UELU01147196.1:173679-242818 GCA_900490025.1 Megastigmus dorsalis
GTATGAACATAATATTTCTCATGCTAGTTCATAAGTATATGATTACACTGAATAAAATCGCAAGGAGTATTTACCGAATGATCAAGCCAAATACAACTAAAAAACTCGAGTTGAACACGTCCAGTAAATACTACTTTACAGCTAAAGAGAATCTAACAAATTAATTCGCTAGATTTTGCTTGAACGATTAAACTAAGGATATTAGGTACATTTTGCTTCATAAGACAAATAATTGTTGCTTGAACACTCGAATAAGCTATCTTTTAGCGAAGAATGGTAAAACTTTAGTTTTCGCGATAATTTTCAAACTTTTCATAACTGAGTTACATTAGATAAATAAATAATCTTGATTATATTATGTGTAACAAGTGAACTACTGTTGATTTTAGACATATACATAATGTATAATTGACTTTTACAGTATTTCACTTATTACACACAATGTAACAAAGATTATTTATTTATCTAATATAACTCAGCTCAGCCTGAAGAGGGGAGTAATACAAACTCCCGAAACGTCGCAAATTACCCACAATAAATTTAATGTGCATGTAATTCGTTCGCCTGGATCAATCATCTCATCTCTACTACTAAGTTGTTCAAATTAAATCATGGATTGAGAGGGATTGAATCCATTACTAGTTCATAGAAATGGATTAGTGTATTTTTTAGCTATAAAACTAGAATATTTTGTTTATTAACGATCATGTTTGTTGCTGGATTATTAAATAAGTGGGTAACGATTGTTAAAAACAATTTCTTGTATTTTCAATTGAAACTTTAATTGATCAACACTGCAATTTCGAGAACTCTTAAAATTTCACGAGTAGTTTTCATTGTACTTCGATTGGCGACGTTAGCAGTTATCACGTATGTGTATAGATATAGAGAGTAAAGAAAAATGGGATCATAAAATTAAAAAAATTGAAAACTAGACTAGTTACATTTTATTGCATTTTATTTTATAGTATACTAGCGACTGAAAAACAATAAAGTAATATTTGCTTGACTATTCTAGCACATTTTACTGCGCTATTATTTCACAATTCTCACTCAATTCAGAACTATATATATATTATTATTACTCGTAAGCTCATTCCAGTTCCAAAAGTTCGCAATTGAATCAAGAAAATAATTTAAAAAAACAATCCAATTCCACCGCAAGACTATTACACACGACCAGAGATCCGCTCCAACGCGAAAATTCCTCAGCCAATTAGAATAGCCGGAGCTCCCGCAGCTAATTATATCCACGCATTATCTCCCCTGCACACACACATACACACTGTACAACGCCAAGAGAAATGTTTCTCTCATTCGCGCGGCGCATAATATCTTTTTTATTTTTCGGCCATAATACCGCGTCGGACGCGCGCACGTTACGAACAAAAGAATCGCGGCGCATTTTTGCCCCGCTGCTGCTACGTTGGATTTCAACAGTCCGCGCTCGCCGTATATACATCGTACACGGAAGGAAAATTTAGAGAGAGAAAGAGAGAGAGAGAGAGAGAGAGAAATGAAACGTTTAGACACTAGGTATTATAGCGTGTGGCTAGAGGAGAGAGGAAGAACACAGGATGCAGGGACGTGTCATTAGCATACGCGGAACATACGCCTCGGTGCTTTATGATTTATCCGTCGGGGCGGCGTATACGCAGCGGAGCTACTCTCTTTTCTAGCGAGGCACAACACAACTCTCGGAACCACTCTTTTCGCTTTCTTTTCGCGGCGCATAGGTTTTACAATTCTAGAATCGGACTTTTCTCCGCGTTGGGAAACGCGCACGAGGGGATGTGCAGCAGCAGCAGCAGCAGCAGCAGCAGCAGCTTGTTTGTTGCAAAAAAGGCGCGATGATATTTGATATATATAATGCCGCATGAATATGCAGTTATGGAGATATAAACAACCAGCCGCGCTATTTTCATATATATACACTGCGCGCCGATGATATTAGATTGGATGCGTGTACTGAGTGCCTGCGAGGCACGAAAGTGTTAACAGAGAAGTTAGCGATGTATTCTTTTATTTTCTGCCATTTTTTTTTTCGCTTTGTCGAAATTTGCATGCATGCGCGCATATCTCTGACGACCATCGGTTCGCGCTATTTGTAATCCCTTCTCCTTACAGTGGATCATAAAATATATAGAGAAGATAGTTGTGAAAAAAATGTTTAATTCAATTCTTTTGTTGGTTGTAAAGCGTGTTTTTTAATTAACCGGGATAAATGAACGCAATTATTCTTTCGTTGAAACTTTTGCAAAAATATTTCAATGAACTATGTATTTTGAATTAAAACATTTTTGTATAAATGTAGTCAACGTACCCGACTTAATTACTTTTCATACTCATAAAATTTGTAAAATAGTCTACTTTGTAAAACTATGACTGCTTGATAAACAACTATATATGAAAGTACGCAAAATATTTAGTATCACATTGAACTGTGACCAATTGAGCAATGAAAAACACCTGCAGAAAAGGCTAGACTCATCTACATAATACTCAACGCGCCATTCTCACACTCGTCACTAGCTCAAGCACTATACGACACAGGAAATGATCGCCACCCAAGCAACATGTCCACTCTCGAACCGAACCTGTGACGCGCCGCACAACTGCCATATAGCCAGTGTAAAAGGAGGAAGCAGCCGCGTAAGTAACATCCGGCATCTCGAGGAGCGAACCAGCGGCGCGAGGGAGTAAAGAGACGTCGAGCAATTAGGCGACTTTCCGCGGCGCAGCCGCGAAGCCACGTGTGCGAATGCAAATCGCGCGAGAGTCCGAGGGGCTATTGCGGTGCAGTGGCAGGTGTGGCATGAGAGGCAGCGGCTCTCGCGTTGGCATTACAAGACATCGCCATCAGTGGGGCCCATTAGCCCGTCACACGGCTCTGTGATTCGCTTTGGAACGAGGACGAGTACATATATACGCATTGTATACACGTACGGTTCGGCTCTTTGTCTCTCTCTCTCTCACACACACACACACTCTCTCTGTCTTTATTATTTGCTCGACGAGCTACTTAGAGTGTTTGTACAAGTAGCTTGAATGGCTGTGGGAGCTTGACAGTAGTCGAATACTTTGGGTTTTGCTTTCTAGCTGCGATTGCGATGAGGTACGTTCCTTTCGTTTATTTTCTCTATGTGCATTGACGAATTTTCGATAGATTTGAATTCGATAGGGAGGAGCGGTGAAGAAATGCAAAGTAATTAAATCATCATTATACATCGTTCAAAATGTTATTCTGAATTATTATCATTGCACTTATTAAGGAATAGTGATTAAGGATTCGACAAATTACTACTAATGCGATCTCAAAAATCAAAAGATACGCTCAATTCACAAAGATACCCTTCACCAATTTCACCAGCCAAGCGATAAATTCACCCTCGACCATCGTCTGCGCGTCGTCCATCAAAAGGTGTGCATCCACCCCACAGCCAATCCAAAAGCACACATACACGTACACACACGTACACACAGACTTTGGAAATCGGCTTCGCAACTAGGCGATCGATGGACACTTCGATCATGGCGCCTGATCAGCGGAGCCCAAACGATGCCGCGTAGCCTAGGTAAAGGGCTGAAACCGGTAAGCCGCTTTTGGGGGGAACGAGCCGCTGGAATCACCCATCGACCAATTCTCTCTATCCCTTTCTATTACGGGATAGAGGGGAAGAGAGAGAGAGAGAGTGCTGGGCGATGCTTCAGAATGAGAAAGAGGATCGGAGGCTGGAGAGGGCAGGACAGGCGATTAGGTAAACCCTGGATTAGTTTGGCGCCACTAGCCCCTTGCATACTTGCTGAATTCGCTCTCGGATATCCCCTCGCTCCCTCTCTCTCTCTCTTCTCTGCTTCGTCCATCCTCTCTCTCGCTTTCTCTCCCTCCTGATTAACCATTTCTTACTCTGGATTTTAGTTTCATTCTCGTCTCGACTTTTATTTCCTCTTCTGCAGAGCTTCGTGTTTTCTTCTAAGCCGATCGAACTCACGGATGCATTTGCCGAGCAAGGGGATCTTCGTGTTTCTGTTAAAGTTTTTTTTTTTTGCGACTATACTGATCCAATATTTATCGATAATGCCATCATTGTCTGTAATGCATTTGAACTTGGCCGATGTTAAAGCAGATTATAACCTTTACTGGTGTTTATCGAGCCATAAGTTTTTGTTCTGTTTTCATGACAATTACCTACCACTCATTTAAATTTATCGTAGAGCACACTAATAATGCATTTATACTAGAGGTATTTCTTTGCGCTTCGTTGCTTTCGCACATCCAGCTCCATCCCACTACACATCTTCTCATATCCACCCTTCTCTGTCCGTCGTTCTCGTTCCTTCGCCCTCGGTTTCTCCCATTCCATCGCTTCTCTCTGGTCCTTCGCCTTCCGCCTATCCGTCTCTTTCCATCCTCTATATACCGTGTGCAAAGCATCGAGCCAGTAGAGTAAGAGAGTCACGAGAGAGACAGAGAGAGAGAGAGAGAGAGAGAGAGAGAGAGAGTAGAGAAGCAATAGGGAAGTTCGATCGCCATCCACTAATAATGCCAGGCCTGATTTACATGATTGGATTGGCGTTACGAAATTGAAACTGGCCGTACAGGGCACGTATACCGCGCGTTGGCCGTCGGTGTTCTTGTACCGAAATGGAGATTCCCCGGGACAACGTCGTCGTCGTCGACTGGTCGTTTGGTCTCGTGTGTGCATGTGCGGTTCTATGCGGTTATATAGCGATGGACGGAAAGAGGGAGATAGAGGATAGACATAGAGAGATAGAGAGAGATTCCTTGGTCAAGGAATTACTGTCGTTGATGTCTCTTGGTGGTAACGGACGAGTGCTCCTGCAGGCCCCGGACTATCTCTCTCTCTATACTCGTCTCGGATCTCTCCGTGGATTTGGATTATTAACTGCATGTATATACGTGCCGCACATGAGTATGCATGCGATGCGTTTGGGATGATTTGGGGATTGCTTATATACGATGGACGTCGACGCCTTGTGGGATTTGCACTTGGTGCGCGCCGGCCTATTTTGTTGATTTGGCTGAGTGATATTTGTGGCTGATGCGCGATAAGTAATTCAGATAGCTGCTCCTTTCGTTTTTTAGGATTCAAAATACTTTATAGAACACCACATTGCTTCCTGAGTTTTTTCTTGTGACCTAATTGAAGATTATTACCAGGAATGTGAAAATTAATTACTACTTGTTGCATCATTCCATATTTTAAAATTGATTTCGAATCATAACCTTTGAAGAGAATCAGAAGACGAGTGAGTGTTATTTTAAAATAATATTCTTTTATAAATAATATTATAGTTTCCTGAATACTGCAAAAAAATATGAATTGCCGGCGAGTGGACCTGGGAATTACTTCAATTGTAAACAAGCCAAGTATAGTGAAAGTGACGAATGCAAGAGAACGCAGTAAATGAATAAAATAGGTAAACGAAGATAGAGAGGATAAAAGCTATTCGCCTCTCATATATATCTATCTTCGATTATCTTCAGCATGCTCTTTCCCCTTTCCTCCTCTCTCTCCCTCTCTTTTTCTCTTGACCGAGGCAAGAGATTAGTATGCTCGTATCTGCATGCCGCAAGATCGTATCTGGCAGCGAGAGCCGTGCGGGGCCCTTTGTGACTTTTTGTTTGTGTGCCTCTCGCGCATACGTATTTATGCGAACGTCCTTCTCCTTCTTCTTCTCCACCTCCTCCTACTCCTTTCTTTCTTCTCCGAGCTCCTTCTCTCCTCCCCAACTTTTGCCTCCCGTCGACGCACACACACACACACACGCGCGCACACATATACGAAAAGATTTGTTTTATGCAAACGCGCAAGAGGCAACTCTTTTTCGCGTGATGCTTTCCTTTTTCTGTTTCTTTTTATCGCAACATCCCCTTGAGATCTCGGGGCCAACCCTTCGCATCCGAGCAGCCCAACACTTTATTATATTCGGGGCATGGTCGATCGCGCGCTCGCGACTCCGAAATAAATAGCGATATTAATATCGAATTTATCGGCTTCGACAGCCGTACGTTCCTTCTTCTCTTTTTGCTGTGTCGAGCCACGCGCGCGCGGAGCACATTTGCGCGTTGAGAGAAAGGTTGAGGAGAGAATACGAACTTTCTTCCCGCGGAGCGGCACCAGCAGCAGCGGCGGCGAGGATTCAAGGAATTTCAGCGTCTTCCTTTTTGTCTGGCGCTGACTCGAGTCAAGTACTACGGGCTAAATGTGTGTGTGTGCGTGTGTGTTGGTGTGGTTATATGGAGGCTCTCTCTCTCTCTCTCTCGGCTTCATTCTGGACGAATATCAATTACTTCCGTTGATTTCCGAAGGAGAATTTAAAGCCGATCGCGGAACGATAAAGGCGCCCGTACAAGTTGGAATTTTTACGCTAAACCCCATGCGGGATTAAAGGAATATATGTATACACATATATACGTTGTATATGTGCACTTTCTTTTTTTCTCTCCTTCTCGCGTATATACTTTTTCAATTCTCCGTTCTCGCTTTATCGAGGATCATCGTGTAAGTGTGTCATATGCGAGAATTATCGTTGTTTATTTCCCAGTGCCTTATGAAGCAATGGTGCGTCGATGTTGGCCGGTAAATTATCGGCGTTTTTTTCACTCAAAGATGATTTTTAGATGATCTTTAATTACTACACTTATTTTACTGTACGTGCTGCATATGCATATACTGTTATGCCCTATTAAACTAAACCATTAATAATTATCAAAAAATATATAAAAAACTGAACGTCATGCTCCCACGTTATAAATATCATTTTGTGTGGTTCTTATTATAAATGGACGGAGTATCGTTAGGCCCGTATTGAAATCTTCGATCTAAACTATATTTACAAAATAAAACAAAATGAATAATTATACGATCCACCTGGAAGAAACAGCAGAATGAATTTCCAGCTGGCGCTCATATCTTAATCTCGCAATCCTATACTTTGTAAACATCGTCAAAAAAAGCGCAGAAACATTTGCAGCAACTTCTTGCATTCGGAGAATTTTTACCTAAACTATCGCTTAATTCCGAGCAATGACAAGGACCATTTCCTCTTTCCAATAACCAAGTTTTCATCCCATTACTCCTCTGCGGCCATCAAAACAGATATATACCCAAGAAATTGCGCAACGAGCATAGCAGCGAACACACAAAACAAGGAACAAAGGGTCGCCGCAACAATGCCAAAGCCAATAGTCCCGCAGTAAACAGGCCTACAATGGCAAGGGAAAAGCGAAAAGAAAGAAAGAGGAAGTCGGAACTTATAACAGCGGCTCTTCTTAGCCAGTATACAGTCGCGTCATCGTCTCGGGCGCCGCGCCGCGCCCTCCCTAATCCCTACTGTGTACCAATTACCTTGTCCATTGTATCTCTCGGAGGGCTCATGCAAATTGGATTTCGGTCACCCGCGCGGCTCTCACTCTCTTTCTCTCTCGCCTTGACAGTATAGGTACGCGCTGGACGCGACCAACTCCCATTGTGCACTGGAAAAGAGAGAGAGATAGAGAGATGGCGGACGCTGCGGCCGTTCGGCTTTTGTGTCCCGCGTTTTTGGAGGGAGACACTACGCGATGCGACACGATTTTCGCGGATCAGCGACTATGGGTTACGGCGCGGTTACGTGCTGTACCAGGTTCTTTGTTGGAGAGTTGAGGTTAGATGCGTATCTTTGGCTCGCGATTATGCGGATAATAGGAGTTTTTATATATGCTTCTCGTTCTTTCGTAGCTATAGGGGGATAGCTCTGTTTTGTTCGTGGACTGACACAGTCGCTATTTGCCGCAATAAAGTATAGCTAAGTTTTTTAATAATAATTTCCGATGCCAGCAGTCAATACAATTTGAGCGTAGTATTAATCCATATTCAAAAAATGTCATCGCGCTATAAACAAGGCAAAAAAGGAAAAAGGACCCTTAACCGATTGCTAGGGATAAACTTCCTCTTTTCTCTAGCCGCTAACTTTCTGGGTCAATTAAACCGATGTTCTGTACAGCTTCCCTTCTATATATATGTATATAAAGACATACAGCCTACGCGTACGCCGCACTGCCTATATATATATGTACATAGAGACGTCGGAGTGTAAGTGCGAGCTTTACGGTGTGGTGGTCGTGCGGTGCATGTGTGTGCGAGCTTCGATCGCATTACGCGCGGCTCGCGGAGAGAGCGAACGAGCGAGAGCCTCTTTTCCCACGAGGACGACGATCCAGTACGTGCACATGGTGGAGCCGCCGGTTAAGGACGACGCGGCGAGTTAGGCTGCAGGCTTGCTTGTCTCACTATCTCTCTCTCTCTCTCTCTCTCTCTCTCTCGCTCTCTCCCTCTTTCGCTTTCGATTTAGTTGCTGTAAGCGCGAAACCTTTCTCTCGATCCTTTTACTATCTTCCTTTCTTTTGTGGAATTACTTCTTTTGATAGATTGGGTCTACACTTGATTGATTTCCTTTTATGCTTTAGAGTTGCAAATCTAGAGAGATGATATTCTAATTTCCTTAAATGTATGGTACAGCGAAAGAATATATTTATTGTTAAAGATAGTGCACCTGAACTGTTAATATAAATATATAAATATTCTTGATTATGGCGAAATGTCTAGATTTTACGTATACAATTTCATAAGTTCGCATGGTTTTGCAATCACGGTCCTACATGGCATATAACAATATAATCTGTCTACTTGACACATATCATAATTAGAGATTAATATCATTTTAACGTAAGATACGGATTTCCAAAAAGTACACCTCGTATACACAGTGATCGATTAGTAATTTTTTACAAGCATCCAATAAATGGATATTACCTCGCTATATCGATATGACGTAATAATAAAATTCCTCTGACGTGCATACAAAACTTTCTCTTATGCACCACGAGTATAACGAAGGCAAATCCTTGAAAAAACATATATATCTAAACAAACGAGACACCGAAAACGCACGCGCCTCTTTCACTCGTCAATCTCACGGTGACTTTTTACCCGCAGACGCAATCACCTACCGCGGATTTCCATTTCATCAATATTCCAGCATAACGAATCGCCATTTCTTATATCGACATTTAAATCGCCATTAATTCTTAACAAGTTATAAAATAAAAAAAAAATAACCGATCGGTACGGATCGATTTAACGTATGTGAGCGCTCGCGTCGATCGAGAGACTTCGGCATATCAATTACTCCGTGAGAGCTGCAATAAAAATTAGTACGCACGGTTTCATGCGGCGCTCGCAGGGACATTTGAAATTCAAAGCATATCACCCAGTATTCGTCGGCGGGCTATGCGAGAAATTCAGAAAACACATATACTCTCCCGTGTGCTCGTCGTGTATCGAAAAAATTCAAAAGAGCCCATCGGTCCAAGGGGAAAACGAAAATAGATCTGTCAATCGGTATATATACGAGAAACCGATATCAACCAAACTTTCGTATACACCACCGAAAAAGATATGGTATTGTAAGCCGTGCACGTCCAGCCATTATATACACGAAGGCTTTTATATTCGCCTTGATCCAACGAGACCCACACGTCTTCTAAACCTTCGGCACGTCGATCTATAAAATCGAACGGTGCGCGCGCGAGAAACGCGGCCTGTTAGATCGCGATCTATACGCCTGTGAATCACTCTGTACAGGATTCTCTCATTTCGTAGTCTTGGCGACGTTTGGAGAATGACATACTTAGGACGAGTCGTGACGCGATTGGCTTAAAGATATTTCGGACACGGGGCTCGAAGCGAATTGGTATTTATGGATGACGCCCGACTATTATTGGCCGCACTCCTAATTGTGAGAAAGTGTTCACGTGATGGATTCTGTACGATTTATACGCTTTGGAATTCGAGAAAATTGATTTGGAGTGAGGATAACGTCTACGTTGGAATGCGTATAGCAGATACTTGGTTCTGATTCCGATTTTGATGGAATCTGTAATGACAAATCGATGAGTTTGTAGCATTGAATTCCTTGAAAAACGCGAAAGATGCGTCAAAAATGTATATGATGTAATAATGCATAAAACCAAACCGAAGTGTTTTTTAAACAATAGTTATGGTAAATGAAAGAAATTAACCTAAAAATGTAAAAAACCGATGTTTTGATACTGATCTTCATCAAATAAAAATACACTTACTACCATGGCAGTTATCTAGATATAAAAGATGCGATCGTTACACACGATCAATCGAAGTTGTCACAAAAATGTTTAACAACGCGTTTATACGCAAGTGCACTTCGCCGGAGAATAAACCGCAGTATAAACCGCTCCTCGCAAAATGGCATTATAGGTCATGAAAAGGGTCGCGCGGTGCGCCGAGCTAACGTGCGACACAACGGCCATTTCCGGGGGAGGCACGGTAACGCCCCGGTCAACTTTCGTTGCCGAAAACAAGCGCTGGAACCATCGCGGCAGAAATGGCAGAAACAACGGCGAACATCGTCGCTGAACAAAAATCCAACAAAGACAGACACTCGAACAGCCTGCCACACACACACACACACACAGACACACACAAACGCAGACATGTGGAAAAATAAGTTTTACAACGCAGGGCCATATAAAGGCCATAACGATTTCGGGCTCTCTTCATTGCGGCCTGCAATAAAGTCATTGGGCGCGTGCGTGCAGAAACAGAAAAAGACAATTCCTCCGCGCGCTCTTGTTCCTATAGTTTCCCCCGGCGCATACAACCGGCTTTTATGGGGTCATTTCAGGTGCGTGTGCTGTACTAGAAGCGACGCAGCTGCGTGTGGTAAAGTCGAAATTTCCGCGCGCGAGTGTCTGCAGCTCGTGTCTATTTCTGGTGTCGAGGTGCGATTGCATTAAATGCTGTCTGTGTGTGTTTGAATTCAAAAGGGTTGGCGTTATATATTTTTAAATGTGATTGCGCGTCGAGTGTGTGCGGAGTGGCGGCGGTAATTAAGAGTCTTTGCTAGATAATAAAGTTGCTGGTTTAATGAATTTTGAGGACGTTTCACGCTGCGCCGATTTTGTATACGAGGACCATCTGTGGAGTGGTTGCGGAACATTTGGCGAGCTGACTTGTATAAAAGGCATTTGTTGTTGTCCGTGCAGGAAAAAAAGAAAAATGGAAACATGGGGGTCGATTTAATTTCAAAGTTTTTGGTGATAAGTCTTTTTAGCGCGGCATGAATTGCCGACTCAAATTAAACGCTGTTGCAAAATGGAATTATGGAAATTAACTAATTTATATTACCTCAAAGATTATTTACGCCTAGGCATGGGCCACATGTTTTAAAATAATGTGGATATATATAATTCCCGTATACGAATATATGTCGATATTCGTTTATGGGATTTCCTATGATTAAGCCACACATTTGAGGTAATAATTTGCTCTACACAGTATATTGTGTAGACAACCTCAATATATTGAAACCGTTCGTACTAATATTTAAATCCTTTACTTGAAAAATTTCTAATACATTGAACAGTTATTTCTTTCCTATTGTGAAGGAAAAAAAAAAATTAAAACAATGACACTACGATGTCTCACGATAGTCTAAAAAATCCAACTCCATATTCCTACATCATCGTACGGCAACGCGATTTCTCGAAAAACCAAACCACAGACCAGCAGCGCCGAATCAATACACCCACAAACTGCATTCCGGCAATAGCTGCATCGACTCGCATTCATAGTAAACAATTTCTCGCATGCAAACCCGCCCTCCCCAACCCCTTCGAAAAACTGAACGATTCGTTAAAGATACGCTCCGAAATCCGCAGAGTCTACTCGTCGTGGAGGCCTCGCGTGCACCCGGTGGTCACATTGCGGCCAACGGGTCTCTCGGTGTATGGGCTATACCGGGGTATCTACAGATTTTTCCCGTTGCTGCTGCTGCTGCTCTGCCGTGCGTTCATAGCAGGGGTCGGAGGAGTGAGAGAGTGAGAGAGAGAGAGAGGCATCTGGCGTGCGGTCAGCCACGTTGCGGCCGCAGCGCTGCGTCGCTCGTGCATCACCGCGCCACCGTATTAACCCCTTGCCCCCAGCTTCTCTCTCTCTCTCTCTGGTCACCGCACTGTCGTATCTATGTACCTATACACGGACGTGTGCGCGCGCGAGGGTGGGTGGAGGCATCCTTGTTTTCCGGACACACTCGTCCTCGACTGCGGCTCTGCCGTATACCCCCGAAATCCCCCTCCCGTAGTATATATGCGGTACCTCGTACCCCGTGCAAATCTATGCGTGCAGTGCCCCGGGGTATCGAGGAGATGCAGAGCTGCCATAATCGCGTATACCTGCACGATACACGCGAGCTTATATAATTAGGTGGACGTGTGAAACGGGCCTTGTGGTTGAAAATTTTTCAATTGCTAAGATGAATCCGTAAGGCTAGGCCGAAAGTTGAAGTTTAAACTAAAATTTTACAAAACGTCGAAAATAACATTTAAAGGTGCAGATAAAGTAGTTATTAAGTTTGATAACATTATATATGTGGAATATATATACCAAGGGTCACAGTAGCGCTCCGATGCAAGTATTTGCTGCTCGATTTTGGTTTAAAAATTTTTGATCAGCAACCAATATTATTTATGACAAAATCTTAAATTGTACCTATACTTTTTATGTTATTACGTGTCTTTCAATCATGCATCATCTATTTGTCGCTAACTAAGAAGCCCTAGCTAACATTTCCTCAATAAAAATAATGCGCTTTATAATAGTATCGATTCCGTTGATAAGTTCAAATTTGAAGCTCGCGCTAATAAAGCCAATAATCGGGCGATCATCCTCAAAGTCAGAAATTGCGCGGCGTACCGACGGACCAGCAGAACCGGCAGCGGCAGCTAACGATATAGCGCGCGCGCGGCCGGGAAAAAATCACCTTTTTTACGATGACTAATAATGCGCATCCCCGCGCCGCGTATATATATATCCGTATAAATCCCTGAAAGTGCGGTCTTTTCGATCTCGATAATGGAGCCTAATGAACGATCCTTTAACGAACAATAAAGGCCGCGCCTCTCAAAGGAGTTTACGCGATGCTGCTGCTGCTGTATCTTCTCTTTCTCTACGCCGACACGGTATAAGGGAGATGCGATGGATCTCGGTATCCGCAGGTAGCCAGCCACCGAGTGCAGAGGAACACAACTTAACTCCCTGGTGCTCCGAAGCTCATATTCCATATAATGAGTACTGCGAGTTCACGTCCTATATACATGTAATATGCAGCGTATATGGGATGTACTGCGCGTAATTGAAACAGGGAGTTGAGGATCTTTTAGTAGATTGGTAATATTCGATACTTTTGAGTGCGAGGTCCAGTTGTATTGAGCTCTTGTGCATTGAGAAATTGTGACCGAGAGAGAGAGAGAGAGAGAGTTTTTTTTAGTGTAGTGGTGAGTTTACAGATCAGTGTTGATTTTATGGAAGAGAAATTGTAATTATTATTTATTAGATTGAACCTGTATGAAATCTATGTGTCTTTTTTTTTAATGATTTATTAAATACGCTTTTATTTCATTCACCGACTACTGTTACTTGAAAAATGGGAAAGAGCGATTCATTCGTAGAAAAAAGTTAAACAAAAAATTCGTCAGCCTCCAGATTAACTTTCTGCTTCACGCGAAATCCTCAAAAAGAAATGAATAATAGCCGGTCATGATTCAATTAACAAAAAGGTGCATTCTCGGTAAAAAGAAAAAAAAAGATGAGCATATCGCGTACACACTCGCCTGCAAAAGATTTCTATAATTACGCAAATGTCCATAATAATCCACGCATTAAAACAAACCCCACTATTTTCTGCCAGAGTTTCCGGCTCTCGCGATATATTCCGCGAAAATCAATTTACCTCTTCTCCGCTCTCCTCTTTCCTCGCTCGAATCCACCTAATTTCGCGTGACTCTCGCGCGCTTCAGCCGCTCTCTCTCTCCGCGCTAAACGAGTTCATTAAAAGAATCGCGCCTCCTCTCCTTTCGTCTATATAACCTAAAGTAAAAAGGGCTAACCGCGTCACGTACGGAAGTTTACGTCGATATTCCTCCTATGTATAAAGCTGCGCTCACCGGTGCGCCGCGCGGGGCCCCTTTCTCTCTCGATCTCCACCAATTACCCGATATACACATCTCGCCGACCGAAAGTACCGAGATACGCTTTTGCGTAATGACCGTAATTGAGAATCGTTTTGGATCGTGGAGAAGGAGAGATGGATAGAGAGAGAGAAGAGAGACGAGAGAGAAAAGAGCCTTTACTTAGCGCGGATATTGGATTGAGAAATCCATTGTTTCTCGTGAGTGCGCGCGCGCCAAGGAGCGAGCCGATATACAGCTTGACCGGGAAAATGGTTTAATTTTGCGTAACGTTCGGTACACTTTGCGGCTTAATGGTGCCAATTTTCATTTCTTTTACTTCTTTTTGGGTAATGTAATAATGTAAGTTGTAATGTAATGTAAGGAAGGCTGAACGATATACTCTTGTAAGGGAGTGAGATTTTATATGTTATTTATAATAGGATGGTATTTAAGTAATAAACTTATTTTTAATGAATGATCGAGTGTAGCGGTGGAATAGACGAATAGCGTTATTAACCAATGCATCGCTACAGGGAATGAAAACTATATTAAGTATATGGTTAATGAATGCATTGATGATAATAATACCGTTGGATTTCCGCTTGATTTTAGGACGAAAAATTTGGCATGCTAAATTTCTTCTTACGTTATATTACATGCTTTATTTAAAATGACGTGCGCGTTATTCAAATTTACACATTCATAATTCAGAAGCATGTAAATTTAAATGACTGTATTAAAATTAACGATTCGAAAGTTAGCGGACGAAATTTCAGTCATTTTTAGGTGGGTTCGTTCGCCTGTGAGCGAAAAATAATATAATTTGCTTGAATGCATAAAATATGCTGTTAATAATATTAATTTAATGGTTGACAAAATGTTAATGTCTGACATCGATCAAGTGCGGTCAGACTCAAGCTTTAAGAATGTCATAATATTTATTTCTTCAGACTGATGGAAACAAATTTTCTAAATCATCTAATTTTTTTAAACCTGTTACACAAAAAAGATGTGATACACATTACATATAAGTATACTTCAAGTACGAATTGATATACATACTTTTTTATAGTTTACATTTTGTTCAAATTTTGTGTTTAATTTTGAATAATTGATGGTAACGTACTTACATATTAGTTCAAATATGATTAAATTTGATTGGTTTCTCTTGACGGTAAATGAAATAAAGGATAAAAACAAATAAAAAAAGGATATGAAATGAATTTAACTAAATAATGAAGGTACCGGATCTGATATGTGAATACAACGTTTTGAATTTGGACAAAATTAGGTTTAGCAGCAGTTAAGCAGACATATTATGAAAAACTATTAAAGCATCAGCAAACTTTATACAATTAAATACAACGTAGTCGGTATAAAGTGCATATCACATCATATCTTTAGAATAAACATTAGATACTAACTTCTCGTCTCTCGTTCACAAACTGCAAATTGAATCAGACAAAAATAAACAATAATCATACCTCAGTACAAATAATAATCAAAAAGAAAAATTACACACGTACATGCGTATTCACGATACGCACACACACATAGACTCGCGGGACATAAAGATCTAGCGAGTATATAAGCGTGTAACGCGAGAGGTTGTAGAAGCGAGAGCTCGTAAAAAGGCCTCCGATACCATCGAGAAAACCAATCAGCTGACTTAACGATATTAATTGTAATTCCAATATACTTACATACTGCCGATATCCCAGGTTACACGGTGAGACGAGTTTGCCAGGGCAGCCAACAGCGATTGAACAGACCAAGTTCCAAGAGAGAGAGAGAGAGAGAGAGAGAGTGAGGCAGCAACGGGTAAGAGACGAGGCCACCGCCCATGAAACAAATTAAATGCAAAACAGACGATTATGCGCTATTGCCGCTTTTTTGGGCTCGGGGTAAAAAGAGAAGCGCAGCTCGGCAGCTCTTTTTCTCTCTCCATGCGCACCCCTGTAAATGACGTTAGCGCAGGAATTATGCGCGAACGAATGTCGCGCTGCTCACGCGTATAAGAGAGAACGAGAGCACCGAGCTTATTATTTATGGGATTATATTTAATGGGATTATAAGTTGGGATTACAGGCGGGGCTACTGTTTAACAAGTACATTTTTCGGGGACGATTTGACGCTCGTGTAATGACTGATGGAATTCTTAAGGTAATAGGCTAGTCCTTATATTATACGTGCATTGAACAAAAAAGGGCTGTTAATCTAAAATAAATGTGGTTCGCGTAAGTGATACCGATAAAGGTTAACTTGTTGTAAAATACGTTTTCTGAGATTTATTGTACATAATTTACCTTATAAATAAGGTAAAATAGTGATAGATCTGATCTAGTGTCTGGATATAATTTATACTAATCATGGTTGATTCATTGGTTCTTTTGCCTTAACGGTGTTCCCTTTTTTTATTACAGAAACAGTTTAATATTATTATAAAAACTATAAATGAATATTTTAAATCAACAAAAATGAGTAAAAAGAAATCAGTCGTCCTTGATTTATTCTCTGCAAATATCGACATCATGCTACTTGTCCAAATTTCAATTTCTTAATATTAAATTCTTCCGATCGTAGAACGACATCCGCAGTATATGTAAATATTACAAAATCCTATACTGCTCCTGACATTAATGCAACATAATCACACACCGCGTAGTTAATCACGCAAAGTAATAAGCAGCTGGTAACATTTCTCAAACATTTAAGATCACGTCAAACGATCCTTACAAAGTAGAATTACAGAAAAAAAAAGAGAAGCAGAAGTATCAACGTCAAAGACTCCCCCTTAATTCGAGTATACACCCACCGGACTTAATAATGTAAATAATAGTGAAAAATCAAGCGGGAAAATCTAAAAGTCAAATCAGCTAACTCCGCCGTGGCATGTGTGCTGCATCGCCGGAACTTTGCGAATATAAGCGAGTGATCCGTCATGATCACGAGGTAAAGAGAGTGAGACCTGTGATTTAATTGTCACCGGGACCGCGGAAAAGTGGGCATGAAATAAAAAGTTGGAGCTTCGCGGTCACGGAATGCGGGTGTGTGTTGCACGTGCGCGTGGAATAGATCGAAATCGCTGTAATTGCGCTGAGAAAATTTGTTTCGACTCGCGTTGCTTGGGGGTTCATTTGTTTTTCAAAGCAGGATTTCTTTCACATACGATTGCGCGGCTCCTTTGTATCGCTCTCGGTTATATTTTCTACTTTACTGTGTTCGATTAATGATTTCGTGTAATGCCGGAATGAATTATATAAAATATCGATTCGAATAAAAATTATTGATATTACCTTCAATAATATATGTTAGATCCCCATTTTACTCCCCTTAAAGTTGGACCCCAATACTGTCAGATTCGAAATATTAATATTATGTAGCTGCGATTATTGAGAATATTAGAAGAATTGTAATTTTGATTAAAATACTTTTACAATCTGGATGAACATTAAAAAAAAAATACTCACTAAAAATATCTTCCGATGTTTCTATGTCCAACAAAGAACATGAAAGCTACAAAATAAATTCAGTATTTTTCTCCACATTGTATCTATCTTAGTTTCTAGTCCAAGTTTGAACGCACCAACAGCCAGCGACTCGGTGTTCCTCATTCAATGGAAAGTATAACCAAACAGAGCCCAGCTCACTTTCCATCAAATTACACGCATCGCTAAAAAAATCAGCATCGATAAGAAGCAATCATACAAACGGACGAGCGTAACGAAAAGATCGGCTATCGATTAAAGGATAAAAAAACGCGTATTTCTCGCGGTGCATGAGCAGCTGACCGACACTAGTCACGGAAAAAGAAACGTGTGCGTACATGGGAAATGTCGAGGAACTCGACTTTTCCGAAACCGAAACATGAAAATATATCAACGATGGATATCTGGACGCCGTGTGTGTGTGTGTGTGTGTGTTGGGGCGAGCAATTATGTAAAAATTGTAAGCGTGTGCGTGTGCAGTATACCGCCAACACATGTCGTGCGGCTGATAACCACGACGATACGGATGTCGACGCCGTAAGCCGAAAATTATCGAAAGGTTTGGGAGTTTCCGGTATACCTGCATTGGCGGGTTTTGGAAAATTTTGGTTATCAGGTACGGTTGAGAAAGGTTTTTGTTAGTATTCAAGCTTTATTTGATATTTTGACCAACAGTTCTTTGCCCGTCATCAGTAATTTATTGCGTTTTCAAAAGTCAAAGAAATCCAAGAATTACATTTTCTTGCATTAAAAAAAAAAAACTAATCTATTATAGAACATCAATTAAATACAAAAATCTAAGACCCTGACATAATAATGTGAACTTGCATACTTAGTTGTGATGCTCGGTTACATACAGTTCTCATTTAATTAGTTTCCGCAAGACTTGCATAACACTCGATTTACAAGGCTTACTTCATGCCTACATCTGTCCAAAGTACAACCAAGATTTTCAAATTTGACTGTTTTGACTTCAACGATTCTTATACAAATGAGAATTATATCTTGTAAAAAACATCTTATGCATCAATTACTTTTTATAGTTCTTTTTACAACAATTGCAATCGAATGCACCGAAGCTTTAGATCGCCAACCTTTTCCCGCAAACAACAAGGTAATGCGCGTCACATACACGCAAGACACATGTTCATTCCTGTACGCTAGCGGTACAAATTTAAAATGTGTACACATATAAACGCGGGTTGTAAGCCGCGTCGCGGCTGAGCTTGAAAGGAGAAGAAAAACGCCGTCGAACGTAAAGAGAACTTCGATCGAAAAGGAATGAAAAAACGTGTGAGAAAATGTAAAGAAGAGAGAGGGAGAGAGAGAGAAACGTACGTTCGGTCGCGCTCCCGTCTACACGCAACACACACATATATATATATATGAACGCATGTATATATCGGCGTCGGCGGCGGCCGCGAAATCCGAGACGTAAGCGCGTTGTACCAGTGTTTTCATGGGTTCCGTATAATTTGACATGTTGTCGTACACGTTATTATTCAGATAGATCTTTGAGATACGCGACTCCTCGCGAGTTAGGCGTATATATGCCTTATATATATATACCAACCCTTCAAACCGATGTCATGCTCGCGTGGCTCTTTACCTTCTTTTTTTTTTTCTTCCTCCTTTCCCTCCGTATCGTGTGTATTTTGTTAGACCTTTTTGTACGTCTGTGTGTATGCGTGTGTACTTCGTTCTCCTTTTTGGTGTATAGCCTACTTTTTCGTACAGAGTGTGTACGGAGAACACGTGTATACGAGCTGCTGTCGGAGCACTAGATATCGGCTAATACTCGCTTGCGGTGACGCTAACATCGAGCATAAATTTGTACTGCTCGCGGCTTCCCTTTTTGTTCTGTGTTTCGTGGATTTCTCTGGGTTATACTGTTTATCCGGAGGCTAATAAGGTTTTGGTCGATTGCGGTTGTAATGTTTTCTTTCATTCCTTTTTTTTTAATGCTGATGAAAGTTTTACAAAAATGTAAGGTGTGTGCCTTTATCAAAAACGTTCTGTTTTGTTAACGGCAAAATTGTACGGTTGCTGTAGAAAATTCCGGCGTTTAGAATTTGACTTGCTGATTATTTCGCAAATGCGAGTACTGAATACCAAAAGCAATTTTATGCAAATGGAGACAAAAGTATAAGGTTCAGAGGGCATAAATACCTAACTTTATATTGTGAATTTCATTAATGAACAACAGCGTTGTGATATATTAAATTAATATATTAATTTAGAAAAAATACGATATAATTATCATGCAATTCTTAATATTTAGAAACTGTAAACAATCAGAATTTTAATTCTGTACTTTTTTTTATTTTACGTTTTCATCAAAGTCACTGACAAATGCTCCAAAAGTCGTAAAATTTTTTGTTTATGATCTCCCGCTAGAAAAACGTTACTTTTTATTTGCTGCTTTCAAAAACATTATACATTCAGCAAAAGGTATTCATGGCGCTGCGTTAATTAAAAATGAAAGAAAAAAAAATGGAATTACGCCCAGTTAGTAAAAAGTTGAGTTAAATTAGACAGACTGAAACACATTTAAATTAATGCGAATGTTCCTTTTTAAAGTATAAACTCGGTGGTCCAGCAACATGTACACTTTGATACGCGCGTATATGTGTGCGACAGAGCGAGAGAGAGAGAGAGAAAGAGAGTATATGAGGGTTGGGCTACAAGTGCAGCGAATATACGCGGAGTTTTGCGTAATTTTTACTCCACGAGGATCAGCCCCGGCGCGTGTGTGTTTCGGAGTTGAGAAGGTCGAGTGCTACATATTCCGCTGTAGTGCGTTTTATTGTTATCGCCGCGGGATTTTGCGTATATAGCTTTATTTGGTCCCGTGTAAAATTCGCACAATGAAAAAGATTCTGTTTTTTTTTGGTTCGCTTTCTGGCTCTCGCGCCCTTTTTCGTCTAACTCTCTCTCTCTCTCGCTCTCTTTTTTTGGACATGCACATTTCCATTACAGTACTGTGTTCTCTTTTAGTTTATTCAAAGTTGTTTATCAAAAAGCGTTATTTATATAGAATGGGGATTTGGCAAAATAACATGCTGTTTTAGTATGAATTCATTTATGTTTAAGTAAATATAGAATTGAATGGAGCCCCTGTAAATTTCAAATAAAATGACTATGAAATATTTCATTTTCCTCTGTAAGAATTAAATAAAGAATAAAATGTGTACCTACATACATACAAATTTTATACAGTTATTTTTATAGTTGCGTATACAACTTGTTGGAAAACTTCACAAAGGTTCCATTCTTTGCCTGAATTTCCATGTAGTTTACTTACACAGTTTAATTAGAATAACTCTTCTTTAAACAACAAAGTAGATAAATAAAATGTTTTATACTTTTAAGTAATATTTTCTTTATAATTTATTTTATACGTTTTGATTAACGTTTTGTTTGTTTCAATTTTTTTTTTAATTTTTAATATTTTATTTTAATATGTTAAACAAAACATATTCTTTTATAAATTCAATTGTTCATTGAAACTTTAGCGAAAAACAGAAAAATACATAAAGATCACGTTCAAAATAGTCTTTCCGATACTTCAAATTCAATCCCCTGCGATGTGCACTAAGTGATAAAAAACCATTTCGCCATTCTAGCAATTGCCGGAGTACAAGCAGAAACGCCTCGGGGTCCTCGATTCCAACCAATAAATCCTTCAAATAATATGAATTTCAGCATCGACAACAGCAGTATTTCCGCCGCTAAGACAATAGGCCAACACCTCGCGGCACCGACCCGTTAAAAAAAAAAGGAACGAAATACCGCGATGTAACAGCATCGATAAGGATAATGAACTTCTCTCCCTCTCTCTCACTCATTCTTTCTCTCCACAAGAGCCGAAAATTCAAGCTGTCAGAGCTACAGCATACCGAATCGACGGAGCGCAGAGAGAACTGCCGGTACATATCACACGCGCGATGCTCGCACACAGACACACGCACATACACAGGCATACATACATCCGTATAGCCCCGGCGCCAAGGGAAATCATCGAGGAAGCGAGTGGAGCGCGTTCAGGTGAAAACATAAATTAAAATATGTCGGGACCCGAAGGTGCGCGCAGGGCCACATATTATCCATCATGGCGCGTGTGACAGGTGGGAAATGCGGAGGCGCGAGAGAAGATGCCCCGTCATTAGAGATATGCCACATTATAATCTCTCTCTCTCTCTCTCTCTCTCTCTCTCTCTCTCTCTCCCCTCTCCTTTTTCTACTTCATTTGAATTTAGGCGACGAGTCCTATTGTTTTCGTGAACGCGCGCGGACCAAACGGGATTATTTACATAAGCTTGTGCGGCGCGAGGTGATCGATCGAGCCGTTAAAGATTGCCGAAGGAAAACGCATAATTAGGCAGGAAGTGGAGGTGGTCGCGCGAGGCATTATCGACTTGACTTTCGAGGATAATGCGAAGTGTCGTAAATGGATGTGTTTTTTGGCTTAATGGAAATTAATGTTGGGCCTGTAATCAGGCATTCCTGGAGGTATGGTATAGGTATTTTTGTACGATTTATGAAGATTCGTATTGTCGAGAATAAACAATTGATTGATTCGTGTATAATTCTAGTGTATAACAGTTCGAATATTGCGCTTGTTAGTTAATTTACATCATATTATCTAACGAAACATGTAATAATTCGATGATTCATGTATAATATGTTTCGGAATAAAATTAGAAAAAATCAATATGAATGAGCTAATTAAATTTTCGAGTGAAACAAAGCAAATATACAAGCCGAAAACTTCGTACACGGTTGCTATGCAGCCACGAGAGAGAGAGAGAGTGAGAGAGAGAGGGAGAGAGAGCGAGAGAGATCGTCGAGCGATAAATTTCGCGGAGGAGACAGAAAAAAAGCGGCGCATAGCAGCCGTGCGCATCGACAGACGGAAAAAGTGCGGCCGGGGGGATATCGTTGCATAAAATGCGCATAAAGCAGCGTTTAGCGCGCGCTTATACGCAAAATTGCTGTAATCCCCAGCGGAGAGCGACTCTAACCCACTCGCTCACTCCCCCCCCCACTCTCTCACTCTCTTTTGCGAGAGACAGCAGCGTCGGCGATTTACATAGCGATTTGCATAATGCTTATAATTCGAGTAATTATCCAGGGGAAATATACACAGTTTAATATAATAGTGGACGCGTTCGGTTATATACGGGGGTTGGGGGGTATACGAGTCTTCTGCCCTGCTATACTACGCTTTTAGCGCTTGTCTTTAGGAATAGGAGAGAGTTCCGCGATTATGCACGCGAATTTTCTTTCTATACCCTTTTTACATTATAATTGTGTAGCCATGCCTTAGTTGAGCTGATTAAAATTTCTGCTGGATCGGGTGTATTATCGCTGCAGTTCTACTTATTTTAGAGGAGAAATGAAAAATTGTGTTTATCACGTGCAGCCAAGTGTTTTCAAATTATGCAGCTTGTAATTGTTAGTTTCCTTATATATTATCAATTGGCAGCGTTCTAAAATTTAAAAGCTGAAATAATTGGTGTCTCTGCCAAAGATATAATTATTTTATTTATGTGACAATTTTTATCGAATTCTTAGCGAATAATTGTTCCGAAACGATTAGATACTTATTTGATGGCATTATTATTTAATAAGAATTAAACCAAATCTTCAAATACATTTACACCACTCGTCAATTTTCAAACGATTCGAAGATCAATTTTCATTATTCGGATTTAATTATTTTTACGACAATTTTCAGCATCTCCAACTTTTTAGCTTTCCAAAAAGAAAATCGAAAGTAAGCACGAAAGAATACGAGAATAAAAGACTGCACACAGCAAGCAATGCACCAAGAAACAGGAAAGATCCTACTCGCGCGATAAATGTATTATACGCGAGAACAGGTGTGCGCGATGAACTATGCCAAAGGGATTTATCTCGATGACCTTCGCCTTTTCTCCAGTCCCGAAAATATATATATATATAAGCTGCAGCCTCTCTCGTGCACACGCTGCTGCACAACTTTCGCATGTCGCGCATTTCTCTTTACGCACTTTTTCCAACCTGTACAGCTGCTATAACTGCAAATGCAAAAAAACAATTATCCGTTAAATTTCACCACTTATAAACCCGGTTAGTCAAAACTGATTAATTACGCGGCATCAATCGATCCGCAATATCTTCGTGTAAAACAGACTCGCGAAAAGTATAATCGCGTCGTCGATCGCATGCGTACAGGAAGAAAAAAGCAGACGCAAGCAACAAAAACACAATTGTAACACAGACGATCGTAAAATTAAACTTTTCAGTCATCATCGGGCCGCGCGCGGTACGGTGTATATTCCACCTGCCCGTCTTTATCTCGCGGCCCATCTCTTATTTGTACATGCTTTATTCATTTAAAAATAATATTCTCTCTCTCTCTCCTTTATCGCGGCTGCATTTTATAATGCACGCGCGCCGCGCGCGGTCACCTTTAAATCGTCCGCACTTAACGCACGCGCCTTTATTTACATAATATTTCAGATGCCTATCGAGGCGACGCGCCGCAAAGCCCCGCGAGACTCTTCCTTCCTCTTTATATATACTTGTTCTCGAGAGAGAGAGAGAGAGAGAGGGAGAGGAGAAATTTCGATTGCAAATCCTTGAGCGCGCAGACTCTTCGCTGCTCGCCGCGGACCGATGCTTTAAATAATGCGCGACTCTTCGCGATGGAGAGAAGAACATTTACGCTTGCCGCGAGTAATTTTAAAACGGTGCTTGCCAAGATTTCATGATGCTGACAGATAGTTTACGATTAATGTTCGAACGATTTTTTTAATTTATTGATAATAAATGTCATTAGAAGCGAATATTTTAGAATTTTAAATTTCAATTGTAATTTAGCCGTGAAAATATTTTACACAAGTAGATTTATAAATTTAAAACAATAGTTTTTATAAATTTAATGAGCAAGTTAAATAATAAAGTAAGAATACTTAAATTTTTATACGAATTAAGGAAGTTTTTATATAATACTATAACAACAAATGAAGTCATCGTGAAATGCATTGCATGAATAGTTGGAATAGACAAAAATATCTCACAATGAAATAATTTAATGCAATTATATTACCAACGTAAGATTCGATGGCATCTGCGATTCATTACTAAATTAATAAGTAGCGCCCATTCATTCTTAAATGTTTATAAAGATTTTCCACGATATAAAAGTATATATATATATATATATATTTCAGGTAGACACGATAAAAACTGCGTACACAGTATACACAAAGCTTTCCTTTTTCCCTCGCTGCACTTTTATGTAACATCATACGCACACACCCGCCAACATAAATTAGAAAATAAAGAAAGATGTAACCAGATATATCCACAATACACGTATACGCTATATAGTATTCTTCATTAAAGAACAGTTGCACTCGTCATGTCTAATTAGTCGCAGTGATTATGTGATCTGTGTATCGATAAGAGGCGCGCTAAAGTAGTCGTCGGTCCTCCCGGGAAAAGCTAAAGAATTATGAAATGGGAGGCGCTCTTTTGTTCTCATACTCCATATACCGCAGCGACATAAAAGGAACATTGAAGCGAGAAAAAGTTTTAAGCCAATATAACGACTCGTATACGAGCTATGGTGAATTTAATTTCGCAGTTTAGAGTCGCGACGCGTACACGGCAATTTTGGCCGAACGATGCGTTAGTACATCATTAAATGTCATTACTTAATTTCGCATAATTTCCTGATTTTTATCGTATATCGCGAGGGACATATTTTTTATGATGTGCGCGGTATCGGAATGAGGACAGGAATTTTTTTCAGGATAATAAATGGGTATACGCGGGTTTTCGTTAAAAAAGGCATTAAATTCGTTAGTTTTAAATTTGCTATGGATTTGTAATTTGTATACGGAATACATATAAAGCAAGGAGTATTTTAAAACCTATAAGTATTATAGTTAATCGCATGAAATATGAATTTTACTTTTTCCACTACAACTCCATTATCTAAGTTGTGATTCCTAGCTAATGATTTAGCTATACATCTTATACCGTAAAAAATGCTTTTACACCAGGTGCAGTTGAATGAAAGTTTCAGAGTGCATATATACAATTTACTTCCGATCAACACTTTAGCCGCGATCCATCACAATAACACTTTATCAAATTTACACCATTCCTTAGTCCATCCTTCGCAGTCCATATTCCTTACAAATTCAAGCCGCGTATATACAACGAAAAAGGAGGTGCGGCTCCCGGGCTTTTCCCATCGCTCAACAAGTCCCTGTCTCTTTTCCGAGGCGCCTCTCCTTCACCATGCTACCGAAACCGTTCATTATCGCCTCGAATCGTGAGAGGCATCTGGCGCCGCGAATGCAACCTATACACATCTGTACTCGTATATATGTATACATATGCGTGCGCATAAGTGGCCTCGGCATGTCGCGTGACTCCCTTCTTCCCTCAGTGTATTATATATATGTATATGTATACGCGAGTGGCCGGTTACGCGCTATCGCTCGCGGGAATTATGGGATTTTGATAAAGCGCCTCTCCTCTCCGTGCAAACGGAGTAAGAGAAAGAGAGAGAGAGAACGGATGCGTCTCGTCTTGTTTCTCTTGGCACTTCGGTATGGTATGCAGTTCGAGGTAATGAGAAAGTGAGGTCTGCTTTTCAGCGAGATGCTTTGTGTCGATGGAACGTTTTTTTTTTTCGCGAGATTTTAGTACAGAGTTTATGGATGATGCAGAAGTATGCGTTATAATGTTTGAAAAAGTTAAACTGATTTTTAAAAAATATAGATTTGAATAGAACCCATTTTGAAAAACTGAGATAACGAACATAAGAACGCACGTGGATTTCCAATATTTTTTCCCGGTTGCACTACAAAATAATATAACTGTGCAACGTAATAATAGTTTATATACATGAATTATATTCAGGTCATAATTGGAATCTTATTGTTTACGATAAGATTAATACCAGGAACACGTAGATTAGATTGAATAGGAAAGAAAATGACTGCATCATTTGTTTAATCAGTTAGCCTGCGAGCAATGCCAAGACGGAAATTTAGAGCTACTATAAAGGAAGTTCGGATGATTGTCACAGGTGTTCAATTACTGTGCATATCAACAGTGGCTCAATGTTATATAAAAAAGCATTTAACTACGAAAAGCTCATGAGATTAAGTAGTCACGATTTATACACATGACTTAGCTTGACATGATTTATCAAGCTGATCGTAAAGCACGGTAAGTTTTGCAACTTTTAATCATAACAAAGTATTTAAAATTGGAACAGGTAGTTATTAGTCTGTTTACTGCAAGGACAAAATCTAAAGCTCTATTAAAATAAAACTTGACATACCTTGTACTAAGAATATTTTTAATTTTTTTTATTTATATTGTAAAGAATACATTCTTTACCGTGCTTCAATTCTTGAAGCATCTCAGATAACCGTTATTTAATTTTTATATTTTTCTAATAAATATCAAAGCCATTGACGTCATTAGCATTTATGTTAAACTAAAATGAACGTAGTAGTTTGACGTCTTAATTTTATTATAATTATAATACGACTTTTAAAAACAGATTTTACAGTGTAATGAAAATTAACACTATATGGAGGAACAGTTATTTATTTATAAGTTCAAGCAAATGAACAAAAAAATTTAATTTACAGTATAATTTTTTTTTCAAATCGCTATCATTTTACTATCTATTATTTATTTTGTGTAATAAAACATTCACATCATAAATTACTTTAGTAATCCATGCAACGTTTTCGTGAGATAGTTATTAAAATAAAAAGATAAATATACATAAATAATAGATATACTTTAAAGCACTTCTATTCAGTTCTAGAAATTCTGGATGTGTAAAGGCACAACCAATATTATAATAATAAATTATAATATTATAATAGTGAAAATAAAGGTAAGGTTTACGTTGATATTTTATTTATGAAATAATAAAAAAAAAACATTTACTTTTTTCCTCTGAAACAGAAACCCACGTAACGCTATAAGTCAAACGGACTCTAAAAGTCTTTTGATATAATGACTCATTTCTTCGTGTATTCAGTATTTGCATTGCTGTTTATTTCACAACAACAATTGTGCAATTCCGAAACGATCCCCCTCCATGTCTATTTTAACTCAGGTGCCACAAAAATAGTTGATCTAATTTGGAACAAACCAGAAATTGAATTAACTGATTCTGAAAAGTTACGAAATTGTAACTTCAGTCAGACCAAATTGAGCGTACAGCTGCGGTCCTTGTCGAAAAAAATAGTAAAATCCCTTGACTATAATTCACTGAAGAAATTTTTGCGTGAAGATTTGAAACAACTCACCAACATCGTACGCAAGATAGAGAATTTCTACAAGAAATTCGTGGTTTACAATAAAACGCACACTGCAGAACAATCGACAAACATCTTACTCGATGCCAAAAGCATATTGAGCGACGATAGCGCTGGAATAATTGCTCACCTGAGCATCATCGACGAACTGCTTTACGACAGTATATTACCGATTCTGCACGACAGCAAAAAGGTAAGCGTGCTTACGTAAATTAATAGGGACGAGAAATGAAATCGATATACTTGGATTTTAGAAAGTAATATTTTTTTTTATTTTTCTGTATGTAGACATATGCTAGTACTTGTTCAACATCTACTGCTTTACAAACTGTACAACAAATTTCTTTGAACATATTCAGTTACGTTACATTTGCTACAGCTAAATGTTATCTCACGCTGCTCACGGCTGTAGAACTCCTTCACCTGTATGAAAAGGGTAATCATCGAAATACTTTGACATTTACTTAAATTTACTGGTTAGAATACTGTGATTTGCAGGTATTTGAATACCATAGTAATATTATATTACTATATTCTGTTTAGGAGCTCAATACGATACAATTTCAAAGGATGTCAGAACTGAAATAGATATCAGGCACAGAGACAGTCTTGAAGTTCTTCGACTCTACATAAAAGAAGCTTCTCGAGAAGTTTGGAGGTGTGATCCATCAGTACATATCGAAGGTGAGTTTTTGTAAGTATGCTTAGACAGTAAAAATATTTGAACGTATTTATTTTTAAGACATTACGTACACCGGGCTGAAGAATTTATTCCAAAAGTACATTATTCCACAAACAAATCTGGCGAAACCTGATGTAAAGTGTGACAAATCTTGTGAGGGATACGGAAATTCTACTTATACCGATACAGATTGCATTGATAAAACAGGTCCTTGTAAGTATATTGGACTTTAAAATAATTCAGTATAAATAATAATAGATCAGTCAATGAATACTGATACTTATATACCAATAATAGTTAAAGAATTCTGTCAATATTGGAGAAAATGCAATGGCGAACTTTGGGACTGTAGCAACGAATTCCATATGGATATAAAGAGTACTTTGCACGTTTGCAACTCTGTAAATAATGATTGTCTTTCTTTTTTCAAAGTAAAATTAATTTTTTTTACATGATTCTGTTTTTTTTCAACTTTAGGAATTGAAGAGTAGCCGTCGATATGATTACGTAGAAAAAATTGTTGGGCGCAAAGCTGTTCATCGTTATGGACATAGTGGAGAATGCGGGGGACGTATTATTTCAATAAATAATGAACTTGGTTCTGCTGGTGAATGCGAGGCTTGTGTGTGCACTTGTGCTGAATATAGAAATTCTGATGCATACATAAGTCTAGAAGCAGTATTTTCCGACACCAGCAAGAATCGGTGAGTTAGGCGTAAAATTCAAATTAAGTGAAAAATGATTTTTTTTATATATTTTGTCTTGGACCCTTTCAAGATTTCCTTTCCATACTTTGCTTAATCGCAATTTTTATTAGATTTTATTATATTTGATGTGCAGAGTTGTGACAGGAGTCCGATTGGTCAAAAAGGCGAAAACTATTCGAATTGAGATCCAGGAAGGAACTTTAGGGACAATGGGTACTATTGTAAATAACGATGCAGAGTGGGTTTCTCGTGACTATGATAAGCCCATAGAAGAAGGTAAATTGTCTTTTTGAATTATTTCATCTATAAAAATGATCTTATAAACACAAATATTAACGTCTACAGACATTGCGAATAATTATGCTCATAAAATTGAATGGAACGGTGGAAGAGGTATAAATTTGAATGAATTGCATGCACCTCTGGGTCATGTGGTTGTGGGACTAAAATTCGAAAAGAACAAAATGTACCCAGAACTTGGTGTATATTTAGTAATGTTTACTCAGCCCTACAATCCAATGACAGGAGAATTGCTCATCGGCGATTTCTATAATATGCCATATAGAGTTACAGCCTCAGACATACCTAAGTAAGTTGTTGAGCAATATAAAGTATATTATTATTAGAAATAAATCTGTCATATAATTTGTGATAATAATTATTTATTTTGCAGTCGATTGATATTGGACCTCGACGCACCATTTTTAGCTACGAGAAAAAATATTGCATTAGAACAGACGGATATGTTTTTGAATTTCACAACTACGGGACTACATGTTGACGTTGGACAAACCGTTATTCCTTTATTTGATACTCAAGAAGTTACTACCAGCATTCACGTACCTATGTCTGGTGTAGGTCTTTACTTCAAAAGTAATGATATATTAGGTGGATTTTTGGGACTGAAATTATTTACCATTAATTTAGCTACTATATTTTAAAATATTTACTTATTAATTAGTACATTATTCGAATGCGTCAACATTATTTTTTTCACTTTAACAGCTAAGTACACATTTAGAAGAGTTTAGTTTTTCGAAAAGAAATAAAAAATTAATTATGATTTTTTTTATATATTGAATTAAAATTCCTAATTTTCTAATAAATAATCCATCTTATTACATAAAAAATGTTCACAATATGAAATTTTACTGTAGCGGAGAGTCGGGTATATCCGTGTTTCGTACTCATTATACTTATCCATGTTTAGGTATAAATACACAATAGGGATATTTGTAATAAGCCTCCAGTGGCACCATATTGGTGGAGGTAAGTGGAATAAAAAAGAATATCATAACATATTGTTTGAATGAATTTTATACACAGCACTTGCATATTTTTTGCAGTACGTTCACTCATTGCTTTTAAAGTATAATAATTAGAGCTATTTTGGAGGCTTAACCCAGTACTTCCCAAGTGTAAAGTTTTGAGTTGTTTCTTTTCGGGTTGAAAAAGTTTGAATACGACAAGATTTTATAAAAAAAAAAACTAGGTTTTCTTATATAAAGAGTTGCTCCTTCAGATTCTAGCATGAAAATATTGAATAGAAAATTGCATATGACCATTAAAAATGGACAATTTTTTTTCTGTATGAATGGTATTTTATTGTGAATAACTTTGAAAAGTCACCAAATTTAAATATTTTTTGAAAAACTCGAAATTTTCATACCGGAATCTATAAGAGCACCTTTTTTACTTAACAAAATGTTTTCAAACCGAAAGCCAAACTCAACTCAACTCAACAATGTGCGCGCGGGAAGTATTGAATTAACAGGACGAACGGTTTAAATTTGAACGTATTTTATTAGACCAGCCGCCAAGAACAATTTACAAAAAAAGTGTTACCCCTGACAATTCGAAACGAGGATATTATGGATTCATATCTAAAAAATCAAGAACGCATATTTTATATATTTATAGCGTTTCACGCTGATACGAATCTCATGAATTTTTATATATTTCCGATACCGAAGCTCATGAATTTTTCTGAATTCATAAGACAGGTTAATTATTTTATTCAGCAAAGTGTGGCGTCAGTTGATGCGGAGTAAACAAACAAATATAAATATTTTTTAATTATTATCTACGTTCAAATGCATAATAATGTTGCCAAGTAAATTAAGATGGAGATAAAGTCACGGAACAGAAAAAGATTAAATGTTAATAATTCAAGGGAAATCTGTTAAAAATTATTTAATAGTTTTACATTAATTTTGTTTACATTGTTAAACGTGAATAAAAAATCGTAAAGTTTCACTTTTTTATGGGAAAGAACTTATAGGATTGACTATGCCGTAAAAATATTATATAATTTTTTTTTTATTATTGTTTATTATAACGGCTAAGCGCTTCGAAAATCGTATCAATTTTTTACCCTCGATAAAGAAGCGTATACCCGTCGTGAGTTGACGGACGCAGCTTATGTATTATACGCGCCTCTCTCTTCCCTTTTTAACCTTCTCGAGTCTCATTATTCGCGTATATCCGGCAATTAAGAGCGCGGCGAGCGCGCGCGACAAAGACATTTATGTCAGCGCTAACTGGCCGTTAAGACGAAGTGGTGGCAGCCACCTAAGCGCGGTAGGTCACAATTGGCCAGACGTGCTGAGTCGGCTTGCCTCGTAAAAAAGCCAAACTTCTCTCTCTCTTTCTCTTTCGACCAACACGAGGAGACTCGCGTATACGTCTTCTCGCTTTGTCCTTTATTTTGCGGGTTCCGAGCTTCGCAGCAGCTTTGAATTTATCTGTGGATTCTTCGACGAGTGCTTTTCAATGTTCCTTTTGTCCGGGAATTCGTTTACTGGGTATAGTTGGTGATTGTGTTGATGTTTCTTACTTTTGAACCCCTTTTTTTTCAACGGTTTTTCGTTTTCGTGATTTAGAGGGGTGTTTGGTTGATTCGTGGTGAGTTTTATTGTCGTTAATTAGACGAAGTAGATTCCATTAAGAAATTTTTTCTTATATGTAAATTTTTATTGATTCAAAGTTAAATTCTAAAGACAAAACATTTTTAAATTTCATTTATTATTTAAAATCAAAAGTTTGTAAATAAAATATTAATTTAACAGAATAAAATAAAAAGCTTAAGCGTGATTTAAACGTGCATCGTTTTAAAAATACAAAATGTTCTATTAGATTAGAATGGCAGTGGCTTCAAAAACATTAAAAATGTATGAAGAAAGTGTCCAGCAAAAAAAAAAGAAAAGGCAGAACGAGAAAAATAGTCGCAAGCTCAGGCTGCCGGCCCCCTTTTATCGTCCGAGTTTAATCGACACGTATACACGCCATTCGGAGGCGAGAGAGCGAGAATATACTTGCGCGCGCGCGCGTCCGCGAGCGATTTACATTCCTAATTTATACATTTCTGGCGTCTCTCGTTACCGCGGAGCTCACCTTTTTTTTTCGCATCGGGGAAACGCGATACGTACACAACGGCGGCAGACTTCCTTCGAAAGCATCGCGTGCCGACCGAGAGGCCACCCGACAATCAGATTAAAAGTCTGTAAGGCGTTTCTCTCTCTCTCTCTCTCGCTCTTTCGCTCTTATTCTCGCCGGTTTTTTTGCGAGAAAAACACACGATATTATAAGTTTATATACACGCGCGTACGCCAGAATGGTTTTTATTGCCATTGATAAAGCTTTATTGGCCCTTTACGTTTATATTACCCTCGTTTGCTGTTTGCTTTTTCAATGGGATTCCTATCCGCCGAAGGAATCCTTGCGTTAATTGTTACTTTAGCACATTTGTAGCCGATTATTTCGTGTTCTACATACATGTAACTTTTTAGTACTCATTATGCTTATTTTAACGGGGTATTATCCCTAAAAATGAAGAAAAAATTATTTTTTTTAAATCATATATTCTTAAAGTACACATTATTGCGAATCTAAAAAAAATTTTCAAGCAGAAAATCCAAAAAAAAAAGAAGTTACAAGTATTTAAGGAATAAAATCGCAAAAATTAAAACTGACGAAATAATGATTTTTTCCATTATTCTAGTTATATAAGTCACGATATCGTATTTTCTATGCAAAATAAAATATTTTTATACATTGAGATACTAAAACTCATTCTTTAAACGAAAGACCTTTCCAGGTACTTATCTATTCCGAATCATAAATGCTGCAAGAAAATATAATGTTCATTAAATACAATTTCCGCTATTTAGCATCATTTATTTAAAAAGGTTGTCATTTTAAAAATTATAACTAAGCACTTGCACGATAAAATAATTTAAAATAACAAACATTTACTAGTTTGCGATCATTATATAAACGTATTATGTATTCAATTTTCAAAAGTCCGCGCATCGCTAGTGTCGCTCCTCTGTCGATTATAATACACGTTGTCTGCTTTATCGATGCTAACAAGTACACTATATTCGTACGAATGAAGTAAAAAAACAATGACAATCCATTCCGTTCTGCCCGGTATAAACGATACTGTAATTAGTTGTAACATATTATGTACGTGAAAAATAAATATTTTCAATGTAGAACTCTAATCGTATAGAAGTTTGCATATTTATTTAAAAATTTAAAATGAAAGCGAACACTAATAACGTAAACACGTGACGCATTGATCTAATTGTTGTTTGCCTTCCTTACCTGCCATCTAGGTAGTCAGGACAATAAAAGGCTGTGGAAGTGAAATTATAGTATAGCTATCATGTGGTCACTCCGGAGCCAGACCTCGACAGCTCATTTAGTTGCCAATACCACAGCAAGTCTGTTGGTATATTTACCTGGGATTTCCCAATCCTTCGTTAAAGTAGGATGGACTTCCCGTCAGGTATACCTACGTGTATTGTAATTATAAAGTCCTGACTGACGCTATTTCTAGGATTAACAGTATTTGTAAGCAAGTAGAAAGGGCATAATATAGTCTATGTGCCTGTGACTAACGAAAGGACGGGGGAACGTTGCTCTTCCAAAATAGGTGTACAGGGTCAATACGGAATAGAAATATGTCAGTTGAACTTAAGTTTTCGAGTGTAGTGCAGTCATTGAAGAGCAGTCAGTGTTATGCAGCTGCTGCATAAAATATAAAAAAAATAAATAAAACACACATTTTAAAGTATTAATTAAAAGAAAGTAATTCACTACGTACGATTAAAAAATTAAGCATCAAAATGCTGTATATCTTTGACGTAGCAAATGGTTCAATGCTGACCTTCGACGTGAAATTCGCATTTGGAAGTGTATCGAAATTGAAGGAGGAGATCGAAAAGAGATGCAGCATTCGTGTGGTTCATCAAGTATTACTGATGAGTGGTGGCGCAAGTCTCGAGCCGAACACGCGAATTTCATCTTACTCTACGGGTACTGACACTAACCCAGTTTATTTGTTCACTAAATTATTCAGTAAAAAAAGTGTCGAGTCGTTATCAGTGTCGACAAGTGAACAAGATAGGTTGGACTTCAAGCTGCAGAAAATGGTATACGATTCGTCGAGTATGTCAGCAGATTATAAGAGTTTGGTGGCGAGGACTCAAATGTCGCAGCAGATTTACGAATTAGGACGTCAAAAATCGAAGATTTGCCAGACTCTGGTGAAAGAGCAGCACTTCCAGCAACAAGGTTGGCAAGCTATTGTCGCGCATCTCGACGACCTAGTTTCCAATTGCCAGATTAATGTAGAGACTTTGGAGAAGACCTTTGATTCGTACACCGTCGATCGACAACAACATTTTGATATACTCGCTGTACTAGACAAGGATAAGGATATTCTGGACAAAATTACTATTCTGCCTGAACTGTTAAGCGAACAGGAAAGTTCATTGAGCATGCCTAGTGATGATTCAATTATTACGTGCAATGAAAGTTCAGAAGAGACGACGCTGTTGAACTACGTGACACTGCATAGAATGAAGCAACTGTCTGACCAATGCATGCGAGGTCTGAAACGTTTTGACGAATTTTCAATGAACGCACTTAGATTAGAAATCGATACAGTAATGGCAGCAGCAAACGAACAAAATTTTAAAGAGATCAAACAGGTATGTGATCGACTTTACTCTCTTGAAGAGATGATGCACCAAATGAAGAAGCTACTGGGGGACCAATCCACAATCAGCCAAGGATTCCAAGAAGTGTACAAAAGCATCTCTGATATAAAGGACGAAGGAAATATAGCAGATGTGTGCATGTCGCACCATGACTGGATAACTTTAATGCTGGATCATCATAACCAAATACGGGCGATTTGGCAGCGCTGCGTCAAAGCGAAAGAGAAACTGTCGGTGAGCATACAACGCAGACTCGCACGAATGGTTGAGGTGGAAAGCAAGGTAGTGGAACTCAATGCCAAGATCGTTATGTACAATGACGGTTTGTGCCGTCTTTGCAAAGAATTGGAAGCTCTACGACAGGTACATCAGGCGCCCGAGATGTATGTAAGCGCCGTAGCTGAAGTGGTAAGGAGAAAAAATTTTTCAGCAGCCTTTTCTACCTGGTCGAACAAGTTAGCCAGTGAAATGCAAATATTGCACAGTCAAGAGGTGGAAAAGCGACGTGAATTTCAGGACAAATTCGAAGGGCACTTTTTGAATAGTTTATTTGTTGGTCTGGAAGATCTTCCGCCGGCATTCGCAACTGAAACCCCAGTGTCATTCGACGAGAAACTGCCAAATCTAAATATGAAGGATTTGGAATGTTTAATGAATCAGTTGCCAGATTTAGATATTAGCTTCTCGTTGACAGATCTAGATACAACGGCTATATCTTACTTTTCGAAAAATAGTTCAGATAGTGAAGGCAAAGAGATTAAATGTCAGTGTGAAAGTGTTATTGTGTTGGACTCATTGAATACAAATTCTTTTTTTGCTAATAGCACGAAATATCAGCCTTCTGAAAGTGACTTCAACATATCGAAACTAATTCAAAGTTTCGATGAATCTTTTAAAATTCGCACTCGAAGATTGTGCGAAGATAGGCAGCAGTATGGACATATAAATGATTTCGAATTGTTGGATTTTAAGACTGTGATAGAAACTCGAAAAGAAAAAATCGAAAGTTTAAAATCTCTGATTGCTGAAAAAGAACGCGCGTCCGAACAAGATCATCTGTATCACTTGATGAAGCAGAAGCTTATTTTTGAACAGGATAGTATTAAAAAGCTGCAGTCTATATATAAAGACATAGCATCGAAAAGAAACCAAACCAAAATATATCAAGAAAAGCTATTGAAAGAAACCAAAGAGGTTAAATTATTGGAGGCAATGTTTAAGCGTTCGTTAGACAATTACGACCGAAAATCGAAAGAGTTGTATTATTAAGGGTAATCCGTAGTAATCTGCAATACCGACTGGTAAAAAAAACTTTTACATACTATTTTTATTTGTAGTAACACAGAATAAGTTGAAAATTTGTCAGTTCACGTAAAATGTACTAAATAATAACACTTTGATTATAAGTATGAAACTGTCGGTAAATATATGCGTACGGATTTGCCCAAAGAAAAGTAATAACTGATTAAAAAAAAATTTTTAAGTTGTAATTTAAGATATCTTAAAATTCTAATATGATTCTCTAGTGCAGAGATCAGATTCGAATTTTGCGAAATAAAATATATGAGTAATGATCTGAGCTACATCAGATGGGTCACTTTTAACAGTTCACAGTGTATGTGAAATTTATTATTTAATTGTACCCTCATATATAGTTTTAATTAGTATATAACTAATGCATATATGTCGATATATCTTTATAATTATGAGATATAATAAATTTTAAGTAAACTTAACAGCATGTTTTACGGTCTATTCATTTATATCCGTATACCTTATATTGTTTATAAAATATTTACAAATATATATTTGTTAAAATATTCAGTGTCTATTATTTTATTTCTAACCTCTTAAATAATAATTAGTTCAACTATAAAATCTGTACAAATAAACCTTAATTTTCTCCCTCTATGTTAATTATAATATTTAATGAAGCTCTACTGGAAAGAGATTACGGATGTCTAGTTTTACAAAACACCTAGCAATTAAAAGCTCAATGAAAAAAAAAAAAAAAAAAACAAAGTACAAATAGAAACTAAGAGTAGAAAAATTTCTAGCCGAGCAGAGGATAAAAAAACCATGACGAATGGAAAAGCGAAAGATCGTGTTCCGACTTATTACCAGAGCAATCAGTGCTGAGGCAAAAATATCGATGTACCGATCGCTGGTCGAAGACAGGCGGACACGAACTCACATACATATATACACATGGCGAGACTGAACCTCGTATATATATATATATATATATAGCATCGACAGAGAGAGAGAGAGAGAGAGAGAGAGAAAGAATCGTCCGTTTTTCCCCCACCAATGCCTGGTAATGAGTGACTCGTTACTATTTAAATGAAAACAACATTCAATTATCGAAACGTGAACGAGCCACTTTGCGCGGTGTAAACTTCTTCGCCCGCAGGTAACGAGAGGCTGCTCTCCGTATGGTATATATAAGCCCCACGTGAGTCTGCGCGCGTCAGCATGAATCGGCCGAACTGCGGCGCAGGCCATCGATATATGCGCACGCAACGGTAAAAACGATCAAGATGAATATACACGCGCGGAGAAATGAAAAGAGAAAAGGAAGAATTTCTCAGTCGGGAGATTGCATGATTAAAAGGAGAGAGAGAGAGACAGAGAGAGGGAGGGAGAGAGAAAAAGAGCACACGCGCTTACAATGGGATGTTGAAAACGTGTTATTTCGGGAAGAAAACTGTGTGGTTTGAGCGTACTGTTTTCTTAAAAATTTTTTTGCGAGATTGAATGTATTGAATTTTTTTGAAAGGTATAATTCTTAATATTCAAATTATTGGTTATAAATTACATATTCGCACTTGAAAATAAAGTATACTATATTTACGAATTGCACAATCAAGAAGATTCTTATTAATAAGTTATTTACAAAGATCATTTGGTATTTTAGTATAAAATTATTGCAATTCAATATTGTAGCTAAAGATTAAAATGCAAGAAGAATTTTTATTATTAAATTTAAAATAAAATTTTTAAATATTATCGAATTCGCGATCATACTTTGATATTTTAGTAATTTAACATATTTATAAAGTAAAGATTTTTTATGTTTCTGGGGTAAAAATTGTTGATACAGTTCCATGCCGTCGGTTCTCTTTCACTTATAAATGTAGTGAATTTGCTTGATACAAACCCAATTAAAGTTCACATCGTCTATACAACAAAGCGCAGATCGAGTTCCAAGCAAAAAGAGTCACGCGCTCGGCCCCTCCCCTCCCCCCCCAACAAAAAAAGACAAGCATCGTCTGCCGGCGCCCGAGCAAATATATAGGCGATCGCAGAAAGTGGCAGCGGAAGTGACGGCCGACCATACCTCGCTCCTCCCGTACGTATATGCCGTCTGAAAAACTGCCTGAAATCACGCAGCGCGAAAGCCGCAGTGACGACTCTATAACATCGCGCGGGGCAGTCTCCCGAGTTATATCGCGACTGCGGCGACACGCGTAGGCGGCCCATAAGGTATATATACAACAAGCACCGCGAGAGAGATAGCGAGAGAGAGAGAGAGAGAGAGAGAGAGAGAGAGAGAGTTGGCCCTTTGCAGGGGTCCCCACCGCGGGCGTCCATTGTCTGTCTCGAGGGGTCTCCCTCTCAAGAGTGAAAATATAAAAAGCGCAGGCGGCTCTCTCGAGGGGGTCGCGAGAGTTGCGCCCCGTCGCGAGAACGCGAATTAATGAGCGACCGAGCGAGAGGAATGCAAGCGAGAGAGAGAGAGAGACAGAGAGTCAAGAGCGTAATAGTACGGATATTGCGCTTAGACTGCTTTTGGCGTCGTCGCGATGGCTTTTCTAGCTCCGTGTTCTTTTTTTTTGTGGCATCTTTGTTTGGCTTCGCGAAAGAGAGAGAGAGGGAGAGAGAGAGATCGAGGCTTAATGGATTGTCGTCTTTTCTCGGAAATCGCGTGATTTAGTTGTCGATGAGAGCGAGAAAGGTATGCGCGTGCAGGATGCATGTATGTGTATACGTATAGGCAGGAGATTGTATATGGGCTGCGGATGATTGTTAATTGATTGTGGCGGACTCTCGCTAATGTTCGCCATTTACATTCGTGAAAAATGATTAAGACCTCGGGGGCAGGGCTTGATTCATGGGATGGCTGTCTGCGTGTGTGGGAGATATTTTTGGTTTTGGTTGGAGATGGCAATGCTCCGGTGTATATGTTTTTCTGCGACTTTGTGTCAGAGATGGCAAATGTATTCCTTTTTATGTGTAACCTTATTGGACACCAGCAACATCATAAACAATACATATACAGCTTTACTGTTTCTTGAATATACCAATTATGATTAATGCATAGATTTATAGTGATATCATTAACTAGACGGCTAATTAGTTTTTGTTGCGATTCAAGAACGCTAAAGATATTTTCTTTGCTGGGAATTTTTTATAATTTTAATAGACCGTCCTAAAATATAAGCTAAAAATGTTTTCGTTAAATCATTTAAATGCAATCTAGTTATAGTAGCAGGTCACAAAAAGCAGCCGAGACGTTAATAAGGCGATCAAGTGAAAGTATATTCAAAGTGGATATCCCGCAATCGATTTTAAAAGAAAATAAATTACCAGTCGGCAATGTAGAAAAAAAAAGGTTCGGCAAACAATGAGCCGATCGAAAATAGCACAAGCAGCGCAACTTAATTAATATCAAGAGAATATAGACGAGAACTCGCGCGAGACAATTGGCGTATCACGAGCACGTCAGTAATGGACTTTGTTGTTGTCGCTCCGAAGAAGCGTGAGGCTCGTACGAAGTCGCGAATAAAATGCTGGTCCTTATAAGACTGCATTAAATGGTGAGTTGGTGAGAGGAGGACTTATTCATTACGTGTTCAAAGTCACGAGCTCAAATCTTTCCCCTTGTAAAGTTGCATTAATGTGCTCGAATGTGACTGACAGGTTAATGATTAATCTGGCATTCATTCGAACGTGTACATTGTATATTAAATTTTATTTCGCGTAAACTCCTTTCAATTACGAAATCCGAAAAATAGAAGAAAATAAATGAGTATACTCACGCCCTGTAGTGGTGAAGATCGGCAAGTGCACCATCGGCAAATCACAGCGGTAGTCGAGGCGACGGTATAGCAGTAGCGGCGTCGTCGATGCAGGAGGGAACGCGATGCAAACATGCAACACAGACGATTATCGTGACAGACATTTCATTTGGGTGTATCGGTAGGGCTCGTGTGCGAAAGTCGCGTTCGTTACGCGTGTACTTGGGGGTCTTTACGTCGGCGTGATCGGCCTAATACTTACGGAAGATGGATCCTGCAACAGAAAAGATTTATCTCGTTGTTAAAGCTTGTTTACTATCGTGTTATATCTGTATCTTGTGGAGCTTGTAGGAGCTTGGAAAGGTTTCAAAGTGCATAGCTTTACGATGCGATGAATCTCCCGCGTATAAGTGCGTTTGAGTTGTGTAAAAATGTTGGAATTGTTTCGATGGGGTTTTATTTTAGGAATGGGTGAAACAATAGCAGATAATACATAAATTTGTAAATATTTATAAAATTTCATAAAATCAGCTATATAGATAAATCCAAAATCAGAGGAATACAGCTTTCTAGTGTAGGTATACGAAAGCATAGGTACGTAAGGAATCATTTTAATGTACATAATACGTGTACTAAAGAATTTACTTATAGTAGACTTATTCTACTCTTTGTTTTAAGTATACAGCATTTGCTTCAGTAAATCCCCTTTAACCAAAAACAATAAAATTTATTAACGTTAGTGTTTCAATGGGCTGCACCGATCATTATGTACGAGCGATTGAAAGCGAGCGAGGATAGAAACAAGACATGTGTAACTGGAAGTTCTATTTCGTCGCTTCTCAGGCAGCGACGGCCGATCACCGCGAGCAATTATGATCTCATGAGGGTTCGCGATGCATAATGCCGCGGCAGAAAGGCGACCAGCAGCAGCAGCGGCACTGCGCGAGATTGCGTGCACGCGAAATTACAAAGTATAAGCGTTGCGGAGTTGCCCCCTGAAAAAACGAAAGAACCGGGTACAGAGAGGAGCGCGTGCTTTTTTTCAATATTATTAAACAGTGGCGTGAGCGTTCCTGTGACGCCGCGCGCAAGAGACTCGGAAGAAGAGATGCGGCCCGCTGCCGAGTTGTTAACTCAGCGTAAATCGTTCGCATAATGAGGCCGCGTCTTTCTCTCCTCCAGTCGCTGCTGCTGCTGCTGCTCTGCGCGGTGTAATTTTCATTGGTTACACGATCGCAAAATAATCGGCAGCGCGGTATTATTATTATTATTTTTGCAACCCTCTATCTCGCGAGTGTATTTAAGTTTGACTTTGCGACTTTGGCGCGCGCCTCGCTTCGGTTTGCGTGGCATGAGCTCACTTTTTGTTTTACTTTTTCTCTTGGTGAGGGAGAAGAGACGCTTTGTAATTACATGGCGTGATAAGTGTAATCTTGGGACGCGCGTATTAAATGTGTATAACGAAATTGCGAGTGATGATTGCGAAAATTGATGTACACGAGCTTTCGAGGGAATGTTTCTCCTGCGGCGGATGGCTCTCAATGAGACTTTTCGATGAGGTATTCACGCGGTGTTTTTTGTGCAGGCTGTTGTAATGCGCCAGGTGTAATGCGCTGTTTTATTTTATTACTTGTACAATGACACTAATTTGATGCTGCACGAGTGTATTAAGGGAGCAAACTTTGTTTCACGCTATTCTCACAAAATTTCAAGCTTGAAAGTACTCGATTACATTTAAATGTGGTGTAATTTCAAGAAAACTGTATTAATTCTATACAATGTGTGCAAAGCAATATGTTGAAAACATCGATTAAGCTAATTATAATTCTATAACAAAAAATTCTTGCCTGAATACCATCTGTTATTTGCTTATAAAATGACAACTAATTATTTGAATTGCACGAAGTGAAGTTGTTTATTTGCGCAAAGCTTTATCATATGCGATTTGTGTAAATACAAAATAATGTAACCTTTTTTTTTCTCGATTTTTTTTTCGGTCAACTAGAAAACATTTAAACTGCCTAAAATGAAAAGCCCGTGGATTTATGAATAACATGTGGTAAACAACCCTATGATTGTTTACCACATGAAGTACATGTTACTTGAAACTATTGGGCAATTATTTTATGAAAAAAAGATCTGCATCCTTTATTAGAACGTATGTCCCTTTATAAAAATTAAAACTTTATTTTGTTAAATTCTATAACTTCATTTGCTTGCCGTTCTAACGATAATTTCTTCCAGCCATTTGTTATTTCATACATAAAGGACATTTCGCTCCCATAAACATTAAATAAATACATAAGTAAATTATAACTCAATTGATTGGAATTAATTTTCAAACAAAGGAAAGTCGTTCAACTTAGCAACCCTAATCATATTATTCTTATTGCGAGTCCAGCTCCTTTGTCTCCTTTATCTCTTCGGCGAACTCCACATCTTAGTCCACACCGGCCGCGGCGACGCGACTTTTTCTTCCCTTTTCATCGTCTCGTCAGTCGCCGCGGGTGGACGTCCTCCTGCCTCTGGACCTTTCTTCTATAACCTATAAAGATGTAGCGAAAACAGCAAGGAGAGAGGAAAGAGAAACAGAGAGAGAGAGAGAGAGAGAGAGGCGACGAACGCGACTGCATACGTGACCGATTTCTTATTATGCATGCTTAGCACGAGCGAATGGAAGATTGCGCTTAATTCGGGTGCTTCTCGGGATACTCATGCATGCTTGCGAAAATCTCTTCCATCGTCGCATCGCGATATAGATGTTCTGTTTAAAAAGCCATTTTCGCGTGTTATGCATAATGCGTAATTCTCTATATGGGCACGCGCTCGACGACTATACCAGGAATTTCTGCGAGCGAATTTGCATTTTTTATATATGCGAAATTTACGAACAGTGACGATGTTTACTTGCTATTAAAAATGGTTATGGACCAGCAAAAAGATGACAATAAAAATCGGGCTCGAGGAATTTGCTAATTTCGGTTTCTTACCCCTACTGAGTTATAGAACAGATGTTAATGGAGCATATTATTGCTGATGGTTACATCACAGGGCAAATTTAAACGATAAAAATAGATGCATAATGTTTCTCTTTTTCATTTAATAATGGTTGACTTTTTAGATTGATCGGGCTTAACCTTTTAAAACAATTGCTTTAGAGCTTGATAGATTCAAATAAAAGGTTCATTTTTAAATTTTTGTAAAAAAAAGTTTTTACTTGGATTACCGGCTTGGTGTTAGTCCCAAGATGGTATACTATCTTAGTGTAATACTATAGTGCTAGTTGTGAACAACTTGTTTAGAAAATTCTTTATAATAAATTAATATACTATTACATCAATTGATCTATTCGATTGAATTGCCATTCAACTGCAGATATTATATTTTTCAAGTAGAATCTTAAAACATAGCCACAACTATAGCATTTATACCTACAGTTGCATCTTCCCTACATGTAAAAACTCTTGTGTTTAGTGCAACTTGAATTTGAATTTTACTGTTATTTCACAACGTGGTTGAGATACAAAAAAACAATTTTCTATACATTTTAAAAACTCCATCCTAGTGTAAAATTTAATTACGAACAACTTTCGTACTAGTTGTTCTTTCGTACCAGTACTTTCGTACTTCTTTGATAAAATTAATAGTTTACAAATAATTGAGCAAAAACTAAAAAAAGTGCTAAATGTCGATTTTCGAAACATTAAAGGATTTATACACTAATAATCTCCAACAGATTAGCTCTATGACTTTTTTTGATCCTCTGCCATCCTGACTAAAATGTAAATCTGCATTAGCATTTTAACGTGGCAGTACATAATAGAACGACTGTACGTATAAACAAAAGCCATAAATACCAAATGCGTGTTGCTACCGCAATTTTCTTGATCCGCGAATTAATTTCATTAGGCAAAAAGAATCGCGGCATCGACAGTTCGTACCTACCCCCCAACAAAAACGCTAATCGCTTCGGAGGTATTACGACTTTTTTCTTTCTCTCTAACGGAAAAATCTAGCCGCGCGCATCGTTCGTTTTTTTTGCGGCCTTATAATGACGCATCGGTTAATATCGGCGTCGACCTGTCACGATCGCGGTTCACACAGGAAACATTATACGCGCGCCGCGGATAATCGCATCGACCAAGTCTGCCGCGAGTCAGGAACGAGGAAGAGCGAACCGAGTTGATCGACAGGATGAAGAGATTAAAAAAAAAAGAGAGTGGAGAAAGCTTCAGTGATGCGCGGTATATAGGGGGAAAAGTGGAACGAGTGCTTATGGGTCGATTTTAAAATCGTTCTTGGAGAGTATGTCTGATACAGGGAAGCGATGCTGATGTTGCAAAATGGTCCACCTTGGATAAATTAGATGGGGTTCAGTTCGATATGAGCATCGATCTTGAATTTAAATTTGTTGTGTTTTATTTATTAATATAATTTTTAAATGAGTTATTATTATTGTACAAAAAATTGTTAAGTTCTAGCGTAGAGTTGTTTGTGTTTGGTTTGCTTATTTTAGTCATGAAACTTTATCATTTCAACTTTGTTTAGAACCTGTGATAAACCCAAATCCGTAGGTTTTAGAAATAACAAAAAGAACAGAATTTACTAGAAGAAGAAGCTTTAGGCTACACATTTTTCTAACAGTAATATTTATTAAAAAAGTACGAATTCAACCGGTGAGAAAATGCTTAAAAACTATGTTTATCTTTCGGTAGTCCAGAATATTTCAAATGTTGGGTTATTGTAGAGATTCATATCCAGTAGAGAATTCATTCAAGCTATTCCTCTTTGCATAAAATAAATGCATTTTTTAATGAATCGACTCGATATATGTACTGTCAGCAGCCCGTGTAATAACAGTTTACACGACTTTTCAAAGATATTTAAAAATAAAAAAAAAACGCTAAAATAACTCGACTATCATTTACGATTCGCTATTAATCCCACGTTAAAAAGAGAAGAAAAAAAAAGGTGAATGCTCGCATCAGCATCAGCAGCAGCGCTTCCAATTACTTGGCTTCGGGAGCTGCACACACAAAGTTCCGATCGCGCGGCATCGCGGCCGCAACATCGAATTTACAGCACCGAACTCGAACGGAAGCAAAAGTGTGTGTGTATATATATATGAGCGCGAGGGAGTCTCTCTCTCTCTCTCTCTCTCTCTCGCGAATTTTCTTATTCTGCTTCCGCCGGAGCAAAACCGCAGACCGTAATTGCGCTCGATTGATTATCATTACGCTCTCCTTCTCTTGTGTAGCGCGGCATACAAAAAGGCGCAGAGGCGATCGCTCGACCCCGCGTCAGATATCGACCTCGGCAACGGCGGCGGCGGCTCATCAAGGCGCGCGCAAGCTGCTGTAAAGCTGCAGTCGCGCTAGGGCACTTTGAGGGTTTAATCTGCGACGAACGATCGGCGCGGCGATGCCCAGAAACTCTGTGCGTATATAAAAGCCCGCAATCTTGCGGCTATACGCTTTATTTTATGAATTATGGATGTGTAGAGGCGAGCGAGGCTTTTATGCCGCGCTACCGATGTTTGCTCGTTCGTTATACGATGGATTATGGCGCGAGGGATTCTTGAGGGATAAGCGTGGAAAAGTATTGGGAAAGTACCTGCATTGAGAACGAAATTTCAATTCAATCGATTCACCGTAAAAAGCTATATAAGAATCTAATTAAAAGGTACACCTACACATCTTGAACTTGTAATGCTTCGACTTGGCTAGAAAGTGTACCAACTAGTTTTAAACGCGACCATCGGCAAAATATAATCAAACAAAAGAAAACGGGTTTGAGTTGGAAGCAAACGTAACAAAATTCAACGCCGAAATCGTCATTTCGTACGCGCGTAAACTAACACCACGAGACGTTCTCACTCTGCTGCGAAGAGCCCCTTAACTTTCTCAAGTCTTCTCTCTATCTTCCCCTTGCACTATATATACGACACCTACATGAGCGATGCATAAAAAGCGGTATATCACATAACGCGCCTCGCTATCTCGTCGCCTCGTCCTCGCGCTTACAATATTAGACGGTATCCGGGTAAAGGAGAAGCTTCTCCGTATATACGCGAACTAGAATAAAAGAGAGTGAGAGAGAGAGAGAGAGAGAGAGAGAGAGACTCATTTTACGACGTGTGAGCGTCGAGCGAGGAGTCCCGCGTGCGAAGCTGCTGCTTGCAAAACTTTACGATCCGACCGTTATAATCGTGAAAAACGTAAGAGAATGGGGAATAAAAAAAAGAAGGAGCTGCTGCTGCCTTAGGTAAGGGTGGGGGATTTACTTGTGTGTGTACGAATGCTTTATTTTCTCTCTCTCTCTCTCTCTCTCTTCATCTCTCGATATGGGGAGATTTGCATTTTTTTCGATCCGGACGCGTGTGCTGCATAGAAAAGCGAGGCATTATAAATTGTAATTTCGCGTTGCCGCGTGTGCGGGTAAGGAAATTACGCGATCGTTGGGAATTCCTTCGGTCGCTTTCGGCCTCCTTCTTCTTCTACCTTTTTATCTTTTTTTCTCTCTCTGTCTCTCTCTCTCTCTCTCTCCTGTTTTCATAGGCTGATGATCCGAGGCTGCACTCGCGCGTAAACTGAGACAAGCGAGGATGGCTAAGAGATTGCAGCTATGTGCGTCTCGATGTATCGGCTGGTGGATGAATATCCGAGTTGCGGTGCGTATACGCGATTATTATTGCGCGGCTGGTTATTAAAATGTTGCAAGATGAACGGAGATAGTTCACAATTTGTATAGATCGATTATTGCGTATACGTCGCTATTCATATTATACAAAGTCATGTAGTTTATAAGATTACTGTTTTGTTTCATGTATACTACGTTTTTGTTTTTCTTCATAAGCGTGTGCAAACAGTGCTTTGTAAATTAGTGTACTTTAGCTTCTAACAATACAATCTTAGGAAACAAAAGCCGTCAGTCCAGTAGCCCCAACTTCAAATCTTGACCGCCCAAACAAAGAAAAAACAACTCTCGAAGCAATAAATCACTCTAGTCCCGATTCGCCCATCATCAGCCCAAAAAAGTCATCGCTCAAGAACGTAAAAAAGTCATCACCGCTCCAAACACTCGAGTCCAAAAGAAAAAAGAACGTCACATTATGTAAAGGCAGTCGCGGAAGGAAGCGAGGGTCGTGTCCGGGGCCCCCTTCAGCAGCAGCTCCGCAGCCACCGATCGTCGAATTATCATTTCGCCCTGGCATATACGTCCACTTGTTCGGCAGCAGCAGCAGCAGTAGCCAGCAGAGAGTCTAACGGCTATAAAGAGCAGCGGTACGCAGATGCGACAGATGCGGCCTGCAGCTCGGGCGCTATTAGAGCAGGAAAGCGCGGAATCATCGTCGCTCTATTCGAAAATCGCATCGCAAATTTGCGCAGATTCCTCCTCCCTATATACCAGCATATATATATATAGTATATAACGTAGCAGCAGCAGCAGCAGCGCAGTTGGTGCGTTCGGTGGGCGTGTACACACGCATGGAGCTAATAAATTGTTTGTTGTAATTAAATGAGCTTCGAAGGGAGAGAGAGAGAGAGAGAGGGAGTTGGGGTGTAGCTGTTTATGTGTATGGATGACTGGCTGCAGTGGTGCGCAGTGGAAATCGAGCGTATAGTGCTTCGAGATGGAGATAAATATCGAGAAAGAGAGAGAGAGAGAGAGAGAGAGAAAGAGAGAAGAAGTGTATAAGTCGATCGTTGAGAGTGGAAAGAATTGGTGCGAATGGAATGAGGTATAGGAAGCGAGGATGTATAGGGGACTGAGACATTTATTAGAGCTCTTGGTTGGTTGGATGGTGGATTTAGGGAGAGGATGGATATAAAAATAAATTGCGATACTATAGGGACTGCTAAGTTATATGGATTGATTTCGGTGTCGTTTTGGCTCCTTCGGTAATTGATAAAATTATTTGAAATTTTATAGGTAAAAATAGAATTGTCCTCGATTGCAAACGTATATCGCACTTGAATTTATAGTTATACGTCATTCTCGCAATCTTTGTTACAAGCACGATAACTGACTAATGAGACTGTTTTCAAAAGGATCAAATAGTTTGGTCATTTAAATCTTTGTATCTCGTTACAAGTAGCACTCTTTAAAAAAAAGCTATACAATAATTCACTCAGATCTAACAGGAGGGGAAAAAAAAGGACCTGCACCGGGGGAAAACTCTCCTTGGTTATATCCCATTCCAGCAGTCGACGCAAAACTGATTACGTACAGTAACGCCTCTCAATAAGCGCATAACCCAAGATTGCATAAAAAGAAAACAGAAGACTCGACTCGCGCGCTTATAAAACGGCAACCAAAAGCACTATACGGAATACACAGAAAAGCATCGATATACACAGTTGAGTGAGAGAGAAGGGGCAAGTGATAAAGAAGAAGAGGGGGGGGGGGGGGGCAGGGGGGTCGACGCAGAGAATCGCCTATATGGACTGGCTCTCCGCGCGCAGACACGAAGCGCTCGCTCTCGTTACCGCTGCACTGCAACACATTGCCCCCTTACCCTCTCTCTGCCCTCCCTCCTACCCACATACACACAGACATTATACACACACGTATATATCGTGTATAGCGCTTGTAGAGGAATAAAGATGAACGGCCTATGGATGGGTCTCTCGTTGCCTCTCTCTCTCTCTCTCTTTCTATCTCTCTCTGCACACCGGAACAGGCTCGTGTGCAGTGTATATATGTGCGCGGCGAGCAGCGGCGGCGCGACAGCCCCTGACAAATGACGGCCCGAGGCCGGCCGCTGACTATCTCTCTCTCTCTTTACGCCCGCCCCCTTGTCTGCCATCTCTTTCTCTCTCTCTCTCTCTCTCTCGCCCCCGCAAACACCCCGCACGAATAAACCCGCTCGCGCGACGGCGTCGGCGGCGCTTCTGCGGCTCATAATTAAACGCGCGTGGTCGAATTGGCAGAGGGAAAAACTTGTGGTAATTCTCTCTCTCCCTCTCTCTCGGTGCCTTTTTTTTTATTTTCCGCACTTTTTTAGGGGGGGGGGCGAGAGGAGACTGGTTTTAATAAATTTCCACACGCGGGGATGGGCGATTGGACTGTTTGTTCGTTTTTTTTTTATGGGGGAAGGAGGAGGAGGTTCGAATGCGGTTGGTGACGAGAGCGAATTGTTGGAGGGTCGATTGATAGTTCGGCGCGCTTCTTTTCTTGCACGGCCGGGATGAGCGTTGACTGAGATGAGTTTGCGTATTGGATGATTGAGTTGTGAGTTTCATTAGCGCACTTTAGCGCCCGAAAGAGACGTATTTTGCGTTTTCTTCTTGAATTGGAAATATCGAATTTATTACTTGTTCTAGTTCTGTTGCTTGATTAAAGAAGTGTAGTGTCGTGTGTGTAGTGTATTGTATTTCTTTCGAACAGATTCTTATTGTTTGTTGTATAAAATTAAAACCATTACAATGGGGCTAAACAAATAGGTCTCGATTCACTATTAGACTTTCAGGTTTGAAAAGAATCGCATAAGTTTACTGACCTTACAAACTACACGTGAAATATGTAATCGATTTGTAACGATACCAAACCTCCAAAAAGAAGTACCACAGATTCTGATTAAATCATTTATCAAGTTCTAAAAAGCAGAATTCCATAGCTACAAAACCCACGTTTCATTAACCGAACGATTTTTAACCACTCTATGCCCCACTACTACAATTTACCAATCCAAATGCACTTTTTTCTCCCCATGCATGTGTATAAGATCGCCGCCCTTTAAACCGACTATTATAAAAATAGCATATAATTGCCCATGCGATAAAACACGACTAATTTATCCCCACATTCGGGAGTCGTTTTTTATGTATATATATACAAACATAGCACCGCTGCAGCATCATCGCTCCTTCGCAATGTGCTTCATAAACGCTACACCATCCATACGCGGGGTATATATGCGCGGCATCGCGATAATTTTCAATTTACACTATCGATTAATCAAGCGCTACAAGATCTACACCAACAGAGACCAAAAAAAAGAGAGCCGACCGATCCCCCCTCTCTCTATCAAACGTTCGAATAAAATGAAAAAGAAAAAAAGCGAGAGCACGATATATAAACTAAAATAAAAGTCGAGGGGGGCAGGCCAAAAAAAAAGCAAAAAAAAACGAGTTCGCTCGCTTTTCCACCCCCTCCGGTTTTATTTTATTTTATTTCGCTCTCTTTTTTCGCGCCCAGAGTGAGAGAGAGAGAGAGAGAGAATACAAATTTTACGGCTCGTTCAGAATCTGCAGTGGCGTCCCGTGTAAAGCGCTTTGGGCAGCTTTCACAGGGGGGTGGTGGGAGGCGGGTGCGAGGGGGCGGCCGCTCGCGCGATTTTTCAGCGCTCGCACACGCAGCAGCATCGAGCCACGCACAACGAGCGAGCCCGGGGAAATGGATCTGACAGAAGGCTTTACAAAGTATCTCACGCGCGCTCGCTATGTGCGTGCGTGGGAGAGCGAGTGCGCGACAGGAGCAGCGGCTATTTTGTATTTTATTTTGCGGGGTTGGTATAGAGAGAGAGAGAGAGCGCCTCGCGGATTGGACACGGACGTTAACAGCACTCGTTGTAATGCTTTATAATGCTCTTTTGGTGCCTCCCTCCCTCTTTCGCTTTTGAGAGCTATCGACTGTACCCCTCTCCTTTTCTATAGCGAACTATAACTAAGCCCGCTTTAAAGTTCGCGACCGCTCGCTTTGTATAATGGGTGCGTTAGGGTGAGATTGTGCTGTGGGAGATTCTGGACTGTTACGAGATTATTTTGGATAAATCTCTTTAGATTTTCACAATTGAAAGCTGGGCCACGATATTAGTTATGTTGTACAAGCTGTATAGCATTCTATCGAGGCGTTACAATTTTTGAACAGGTGGAATTAATTTCTGGTCACCGTAAAAACTGATTTGGACCTTTAACCCACTGGCATATTCTATAGTAATTTTGTGCATTTTGGATCAAGATATCTCGTCATGTTTTACAGAAAGGGTTAAAAATAGCTTATCATGAACCTCAATTCAAGAGCATACGACCAGCTGAATTATAATTTCAATTTACTAAGTTTATTTTAAAGCAATGAATCAACAATAAAATGTTTAAACTTCAAGTTAGACTACCTTGAAGAATAATTAATTATAACCAATCTATAGCTAGAACATTTGATTTGAGTCTTTGTGAAATATATAACATTCACAAAGTAAGCAAATTATAATACCCTAATTTTTATTTCAGCAGCTACTGCACTGCGTAACGTTTCTCGAGATTCAAAATTTCATTTAGAATTTTACTCACCCAAGGCCCTCGGTCTATAAACCCCAATTTCCAAATCGACACCCAATTCCGTAAAAAACTTTGACTCCGCGATTTATCACCCTAATTTTTCAAAGTTTACAGCGAGAGCAGACTCCTTCATAAATGACAGCCGCGCATGCAGTCCGACACCTCGACATTGGATCTCTCTATTTTTTTGCTATTTCATTTTTTTTTTCGCTCTCGTTCTCTCGGCCCATATAAAATACGACAGCAGCTAGTAACGTCATACTTTGTCAGGGCGGAGTGCGGAGAGATTGCTGTTACGTAGTCGTTTATTTTCCTCTTGGACGATTTTGCCCGCTGTTCAAGGGTAAGTTGGAGATTTATGGCGGTGTAATAGTGAAAGCGGCCTTTATAGCGGCCTGTGCACTGGCAAATTGAATAATTGTGCCGCAAGCGCGCAACCGGGGGCTTTAATGCATCTGCGGATGATATTATTTATTTAGTAGCTTTTTGTTGCGGATTTTTATGAGTTTGCTTAGTGGTAAGCATTTGATAAAAATGGTTGAATTAATTAATTTTGGTAATAGTTATAAATTTTATTTACATAGTAATAGTCAACAAAAGTTATAGATTGTTCGATTAAAAAAACAGATATCCGAAAGTGGCTTTCAATAAGTACTCGCGAAGAAAAGCTTTTATTTAATTTCAAAGAACTGGCTTTATTTATAAAGAACTTTCATTGATTCGATGCTGAATCTAAATTCAGAGCAGAATGAAATATCTTTTCCTATACTTTCTCTGCAATACATGAATTTGGAGAAGTGGATTTTAATAATGTGAGAAATATTTACCTTTATTATTGAATTCAAATAAGATGATAATTGATAGTAACATTTTATTTAAAAACCCCTTTTAGGATTCCAAATATTAAAAAATCAGGTAGATATTAAACTCTACTCTCAATGACTTTCTTAAAAAAAATTAAATGTCGTATGCTCTGAATTCCATCTCATTCACTCTCTCACTCTCTCTTGCTTCCTCTCTTACAGACATACTCGATCGCCAAAAAATCCTCGCATATAGCCGGATTCGCAATAAGGCCCTGAGGTGCTCATGCGCGCAAAAGTGTGCTTACGTCTCCTCCTGGACTTACTCTCTGCTCTCCTTCTCTTCTCTTCGGCTCCGTGGCTGCACATCTTTTATTCATCCGACAGAGTGGAGCCGTAATTTGAATTGAATGGGATTTATAAATTATTTCAAATTATAGTCGCGGCACACGAGAGGCTGCAGGAGAGGGGAAGAAAATAGAGAGCCAGTGGGAGAAGCAGGTGAGGGGGGGGGTGAGGACAGAGAAAGTTCTCCGTCTCTCTTCAGCGTTAGCGATGCTGCCTGATCGGGCAGGTGCATTTTTATGCGACCGCTGTATCCCTTGCTGGATTTGGGAATCATGCCGAATAAAGATGATTGATCAAATGATGGGAATGGAGTGGGGTAGATAAGTTGACTTAGTCAGTTTATGAATGAATTAAATCTTTATTTGCGATGACCGTATAATGATCCATCTCACGAATTCTTCGAATGATTTCTATATATCTAAAATTTGCGAAAAGCTATGATAAAAATATACTGATAAAAAATTTCTTTCTGCTGATTAATATTGTATAATAATGCATAATTCAATAATTGAGTATAAATAATCTTTCATGTTTGAGATGAATGAACAGTTTGTCTTTTCTCTCCTGGCTGTTACTACTGCGCGTTTCTTTGAATTCCTCAGTCCGCGACCATTCTAGTCGAGAAGAAATTACCACATTTTCCCCGATACTTTTTGCCTTTCATTGATGTTCTAAAGAATTTTCATCCATTTTGTTCCTTTAAAATAGTTTAACGAACCATTAAAAAGAAACTGCATTAGAAGTCTACGTGCGTGTAATTACAAGAATGTGCTTTTTCTCTACAGGATTTCTAAGTGGAAATTCCTAGAATGATTTTTCAAAGAATGAGCGTTCAAATTACTTTCTTTCAAATTAAGAAATATTACTTATGTCGACTGTAATCTACTATAAACTGACAAAGATTTTTCTATTGGTCTTACAGTCTAATAAATTAAATCAATATTAATGGGCAATTCGGGCAGTTTTGGTGGTGGGGGCGGTCAGATTGTCCTTTACTAATAATTTTTTTTTTTCAGGTTTAACTATAAGTTTATTTCAGATTCTGCGGGGGTGATTATAAACAAGGGCAATCTGATTGCCCATTAATATTGATTTAATTGATTAGATTGTAAGACCGATAGAAAAATCTTTGTCAGTTTACTTTCTTTCAAGATGACATATAATGTATAAATTAGTCAAGCCGACCGATTTCATTGAAATTTATCAGAATTTTACAGAATTTGCGCAGAAACTATCGTAAAAAAGTCTTTAAACCAATTAAGTTCATAATCACAATAATGATAACTCCATCACCATATGACTACACAGCGATCGCACAGCGAATAAACCAGCCGCAAACACAAAGAAAAGAGAAAGTAGGTATACGCAAAAATGCCTCGATCGCCGATGGCCAAGGCTCCCGAAAAGATCTTAAGATCGTAATCGGATACGCAATTTCGCCTGGGATTTTTTGGCCAAGCAGCAGCGACAAAACAAAAGACTCTCTCCCGCAGATAATAATGAATAAGCTGATGCGCCGACGAAAGAATCTGCAGCAACGGCAGCCTCGCACGTCGTAAATATGGTAATAATTTGGCTACGTGAAACTGCATTAACGTTTATCATATAAGCAAAGCACCCAAGCGTATCTAAATATGTATGTATATATATGGAAGCAGTGAGGAAAAGGGAATTAGGGAGAGAATCATTTATTAGGCAAGCTGTCCGTCCCAGCTGATGTGGACCGAATGCCCGGGCAAGGACACACCTCCTCGTCCTTTTCAGTATCGCTACGACTATATGGTGTATGTGTATCTGCTGAGCTTCTGCTTATAACAGGGGCTCGATACTTTAGAACGCGTGTCTTTAGAATGTGCTTATAAAATATTGGGCAATAGGGTAGGTTATTGTATAGGGAAACGTTGAAATTTTGGATTACTTGGGACTTGGATTAGTAAACTGGATATCTAGTCTTGTACCATTGAATTTGTTATTGTTTGAATTTTTTAAAATAATATATGAATCGTAATGGAATGAGAATATATCGATTGCAATGCTGTACTACAAAAGGTTGTACTACCAAAATTGTTTTTGTTAAAAAAATAAAAATTTTATGTGTCAACTATAAAAACGGAAAATTGATTAAAAATGAAGTGCTCATAAAAAGTAATGAATATTTATATAATTAAAACACGAATTTTTAACTAAGTTATGACACAAAGAAATAATTAAAAAGTTCTTTCTATATAAAAATATAAGTATTTTTAGAGCGATTTTTCTAATGTACTAGGTTCAAGTCAACATTTTACAATAACGAGGGAAATTTTCGTGGACGATTCTTTATTGAAGGTGTCACCGTCAACAAAATTCTATAATTTTCTATATATATCTGTCAAAGAATAGTCTATTATAAATTTAATATACAATAACCGTACGTATCATAAAAAAATTCAGCTTTTCTCGTATGAAGCTTGTCTTGATGACTAGTATTTGAGTGACTAATTATTGATTTTCGAATGCATGAATTGTTTTTATAATGCCTAATAGAACAGAGCAAGCTAATTTTAACCGAACGTTAAATAAAAATAATTTTGTACTAGGTATACCGTTTTTCAACTATAATTTTTAATTCTGAATCAAATTGCGCTACATAAAAAATTATTTCCAAATATCTCTTCAATCTCATAAAAATAAAGTATTCAGATATTTGTTTAATCAACAATCGGCATAAAATGCGGAACTAACCTTTCAGGAAACTTTTATGCTCCACAGCTCTCGATTTAAAATTGTAAATTCTTTATATGGATACGGTACCGCGGTCGTTTTACAATTGAGTGAAAGTTTGTCTCGCGACATGGATGTAACGGATCGTGTACATATTTCATTAGTTAAATGATTAATCGAGGCAGACAGTAAAAATCAATCAATAAAGTCAATTGATTGATTTTTCACACAGCAATAAAACGGTTTTTGATAGTTCAGCACTTACATTTGATTGTTTAGATTGATTAATTCGAGAATTCTAAAAAAGGGAAGTTATTTTCGAAAACATATCTGCTGTAATTGTTCACACGCTCCACTTGTATAACTTTCATAATTTACGACAATAATTAGTGTATTATTATAAAGGTAGCAGCAATTTTTTTTTGGTAAGAGGAACTAAACATTTTTCAAATAACCGAATTAAGAACGTGTAATAGATTGAAAAGAAACGTACGAAACGTTCGCTTTCCCCACACAATCGTCACGAGCCTATGAATTTCCCCCAGCCTCTTTCCGCGTGCACCAAAGTCGTATCTCAGACGGTACACAGGTGTACGTGCACGCAGGGAGAGAAAGAGAGAGGAGCGCACGAGAGAAAACGGAGAGAGATACGATATTCGATGAATTTGTTGCTGGCAAACAGGTTGGCAAACTGCGCGGCGGATGCCGGAGATCCTCGGGATAAAATAAAGGAGCGTCCATTTATTAAGTCGGCAATAAAATAGCGCTTCGTGTGCGCTCTCCCTCTCTTTTAGACAGTCGCGTTCTCTCTTTCTCCCTGTTCTTTGTCGTCGGATGAAAAGAGGAGGAGGAAGGAAATTATCGAGTAATACTGTTCTCGCAGCTGCTATAGAGAGAAGATGGGCGAATTCGGATTGAATATTTTCAGAATTTTTCAACCTTTTATCTATAGATAAATCCAAGAACTTGAGGTCCGTGGATTTTCGCGAAAAACGCATTTTACCAACTGATCTTTTTTTCCTTAACGAGGAATGCACACACACACACACACACACACGCGGGATATTCGCGTCTTCCTCATTGCGCTTTATTTCCCCCGTCGCGTTCTCTCCTCGGGCGAGGAATGCCGAGACGCAGAGACAGAGAAAAGAACACGCTGGAGCTGCGCGCGGAAATAATGCCTCGCGCTCGCCGGTGATACCGTGGAGTTCGCCGAGGAGGCGAAGCCACCCCGGGAGAGTCCATTAAGGAGCTCTGCCGGAGAAGAATATGAATGAGAGTCGGCGCCGAAACTGAAAGGGGTTCTCTCTCTCTCTCTCTCTCTCTCTCTCTCTCTCTTAAAATAGAGCGTGAAGCGTTGATTTATTAGCGCCCGTGCCCCTTTTCAGTTGTCACCTACCTACACCAGTTCGCTTCCTTCGATCCCCTTCCTTTTCTCCTTCATTCCCCTTTCTCTCTCTTTCTTTCTCTCTTTCTCTCTTTCTCCTCGCTTCTCCTTTATCTCGGATTCACTTCTACACCGGTTCTTCCCGAACTTTAATACCACACTGCGTTTGTCAAATTGCACGGATTTCGCCTGGTTTCGCATGGTTACATCGTGATTTATTTACGGCGAGCCTACACACTACAGCCTTTCCCCTTGCCCCCACCTTGAATTAATTCATTTGTCGAATTTCTTTCGAATTAGGGTTTAGTGGAGGCGAAGAGTGTCTTTAGCAAGAGGGGTTGTAAAACTTGTAAGATACGGGATGGCGTCATTTGTCGGGTTATTAACTACAGTTCGAAATTGTTTTAAATCTTGTTGCACCCCTTAATAATAGTTTTGCTGAAACCAACCAAAAGTTTCGTATTGGTTTTCTGTTGCCTAATAACGAAGCCCAGCATTTACAAACCAAGATATAACCAAAATCTCAATATTAGGTTATTTTAGATGCATCAGATGCACCTAGATTCTGCTAGTGCATCTAATTAAATTGGTTTAGTGCAAGTAAGTGATGTAAATTGATAAAAATCTGGCATAGACATTGATAATTTAATACCGTATGTACACCCACCATTTATCTCAAAATTATAAAAAAAGAAAAAAAAAACCAAATCATTGCACTAAACGTAAAAAGAGAGGACAATCCACGGATGCATCGATTTCTGGAAATTATTACACAATGCAACTGCGCAATACAAAAAATAATTCAAACCGCACTCAACATACGCGTAACAACATTGGCGGCACGATTGCGCGCGGCTCACACGCACATGGGCTGAGCAAAGTCGAGGTCCCATGAAGCCGCGTCGCGTAGCAGCAGCAGCAGCAGCAGCAGCAGTACACACAGGCTAGGAAGGCATACATCCTCCGCTATCTAAACAATTATCGCGGCCATAACCATTGCGCTCTCGGTTGTACGTTCGAGCTCAAACGGATGGCGCCCCGGTGCCTATATAACGCACGTCGCCGGCCGTCGGCTCGCGGCCTGCAGCGCTCACTTTATGCCCCGCGCGCGAGTGCACTTGTGTCTACATATATATATATATATAGGCGGACGCTCGTGCACGCGTGTACACAATGGGGAGAACGCGAAAGTTGAAGAGAAGCTGCGACCGCTTGTTTAATGCACACGTGCCCTTATTAATATCGTGTGGCTCGCTGGGAGAGTCGTTATATGCCTGCCGCTATCTTCGGTCTTATTGTCTCGATAAAAGTCTTTTGGTGCGGAAGGAAAAGTGGTGAGTATTTAGAGAGCTTGAGTGACTGTTTTTTTTTTGTGGAATGAAAATGGAGGGTTTTATTCTGGGGTGGTTAGAGAGGTGAACGTTTTATTGGGGATAAACGATGATGTGAGACTTTGTCAATTCCAAGTCTTTACTTTTAATTTCTTCGTCAAATATTCATGCGACACTTTCGCGCGGAGATGTTTATTCTTGACAGCGATGTCGATGTCCGTTTTGCTTCAAGCTGGATATAAAATAACTGGAAATAGTGCTGAAAGCAATTGCTCGTTTAAGCGATACTAACTTGTAGCTTTCATTATTCAGGGGGAAAAGGTTTGGTATTGAAAGTATTATAGCTCTTTCACTCAATGGTTCGAAACTAAAATTTCACTGTGAATTGATATTCAATAATTGCATCATGTTCTTGTTTAAGTGAAAATCAATTCTCGTGTATAATGCTCTAATATTAAAACCTTTTAAAAAAATAGTTGTTCCAAGAAAAAAGTTTGTCAACTCTTAAATAAATATTTTGTATTGTCCTGAACCATAAATACACAATTATTACGCAAGACTAAGCTACCCACAATCAAAGATAATTTCCAAATATTAATGCATCTCATACAACAAAGTAATCCTGGACTATATCTTTTTGCTTGTAACTGTCTTTTTGTACACACCTTCACTAAAAATCCTCACTTCACAGCTGGTGCTCAGATCGCAGCAGCTGAGCCAACCTAACCTCAAAACTATCTTCCACTCTTGGCATCGCTCTTGCACTACAACCCGTTACAAGACTCTCGCCGCGGTCCTCACAGTACAAACACGCACGCCTCCGCCTCGATATTGATTGCGGCACTTAGGTCGACATGTGTCGCGATACTTATCGCTGCATTATACGCATAACCCCGCGAAGCAAGAGAGAGAGAGAGAGAGACTCGCTCCAATGGGAAGCTCAAGCCCATTTGCGTTCTCTCATGTATACTTTTGAGCTTCCTTCTGCGCGAGTGCGAGCGCGTCCCTTTTATCTGTGAAATTTTCCTTCCTGTTTGTTATGTGTGTGTATGGGAGGGAGCAAAAAGAGAGTCGAGATGTACGCTGAGATAAGCCGCGAGAAATGCCACGATTTGACAATACAGCGGAGTTGCGGAAGTGCGAAGATCCTTTTGAGAGGGACGGTCAGTTAGATGCGCGGATGGAGAGAGGAAGGTGGAGTAGTTTTATTAGCGGCACGAGATTGCATTGTGCGCGTGCGATTAGGTGGCTTATAGTTTAATGCTGGTGCGTTTTGAAAGGGATTTGTGCAAGGTTTACACTTTGTACGGGTAGGAGATTCTTGAATGGAGGCATGGGTTTTCGAGGACGTTTATACTAGTCAGTTTTGAGTTTGATTGAAGTGCAAAGCAGTCGTTGTTAATGGTGGCTGCTTTAAAACAAAAAAGGAAAAAATAAATTAAGTCATTTAAATTACACATGCTTCGGAATTAAATAGAAACTTTATAGAAGTGGTCAGTCGATAAATTTCGAAATGATAAGCAGGATATTTGTATTATCATTTTGTCGAAAGATCTGATTTTAGGATGTATTATAATTACGTATAGCGATGGCATTGGCTGTGCAATAATGGCGTTTCAATCGATTTCCATACAATTGTATTTGCGTGAGAAGCTAACATGTACAGTTCTTAGTCGTTGTCGCCATCGGTAACAGCTCGCGCAATAGGGTGCAAAGGAAATCGGTAAGTTTGTAGTATAGGGGATGTGCTATAGGGTCAGTATATTCCTACCTTATACCGCTAGAGTCCGTAATTTTGCATTGAACACAATATATAAAGGCAGCGATTAATTTTTGGAAAAAAACTCTCTGTCACAAACTTGGTATTGTTGTAATCATTATGTGATATAATTGACAGAGATTTTTATGAAACTGTAATCACGTAATGTTTACAACAATACCAAGTTTGTGACAGAGAGTTTTTTTCCAAAAATTGATCGCTACTTTTATATATTTTGTTCAATACAAAATTACGGACTCTAGCGGTATAAGGTAGGAATCTTTCCGACTCTCGCACATCCCCAATTTATTCTTTAACCTGCGGTACACCACACATAGCCATAATGCCATATTAACGCTTAAATAATGCACTGCTGAATTACTCCAGTACCGTCCAATTTCCAAACAATCATTTCCTATCCAAGTATATGTTTTTATCATTACACAAGACTAATTATCCTATAATAAGTCGTGTTCGGTAATGTCCAAAAAATACCGCACCGTGTTACAGCACCGATCTGAGTCCTCGTGTCGAAATAAACGGCGAAAACACTGCGCAGTACCGCGTCCTCTGCGGTAAAAACTCCCGAAAAGCAGTCACCGCGCATAAACATTTTTTCGCGGAATTTTCATAAAAATGGAAAGAGTCAATAATAGTTCATTGTGCACACAGCGGTTCACTGCGGATCTCTCTCTCTCTCTTTCTCGATTCATATTAAAACGCGCGCTCCAGAATCTGCCGAAGGCTTCGGGTAAAAGCGTGCGCTTCTGTCTGTCTCTCTCTCTCTCTTTCTGTAGAGCAAGCTAAAGCTATATACGAGAGAGGGAGACGAAGAGAGAGCCTGGCCGAGGAACAGCAGCAGAGAGCAGCAGAGGAACCGCCAATTAGCTCGAAATAATGAGCGTGCTGCAGCTCTACTTGGTTTTGTTTCGTTCCTTTTTTCAGCGATGTATATAGTTATGTATATATATATATATAGGTCCGCGCCTGTGCTTATGTAACCGTCAGCCGCATGCAGTCGATCGCCCCGAGCGCCGAGGCAGAGAGAGAGAGAGAGAGAGAGAAGTTTCCTCTCTTTATTAATAAGTTGATCATCGACGTTACGAGCTATTAACAAAGTGGAGTTCCGAGAGTTGGATGTACAGCCCGAGGCTGGACTAGTTGACTCTCTGCGCAAGGGCTTCCATAGACCAACTGTTATCGTTGAGAGGGAGATTCGCGATGGAGCTGTTTCCCTCTTAATGAGCTTTTCATCGATACAATACCCAAAAAAAAAAAAAAAAAAAAACCGAGCATGGCATATCGCTTGTAAAACCAAGACAGCGTTTTTATTTCATCGAGACTGCAAAAGAAAATGAATATTGCAATACATGCAAAGAATCGGCAATTGGCATAGAGAAATATAATCTCGTACGCATTTATCGCTAGCGCAAACTCGCGTGAAATCGTTCGTGCGCGAATCGAATGCGATTTCGCGAGATCGAGATAAATCCGAGCCTCCACAATCGGTATATAACATCGAGCTCATACGCGAATGCGCATGTATATATCGCTGGGTGTGTGTGCGCGCGCGCGCATAACGCGAACTGGATATACGTGCATATAAGAGAATGAATATAAAAAAAAAAGAGGAGTGGATAGAAGGATCAGTGTGGGTATGGGGAGATCGGAGGCAAAAAGTAAACGGCGCGAATCGGGTGAGAACGATTCAATCAGGAGCCACATAAATCTTTTCCCCGTGGACATTCACGAGTTTCTCTCTTCCTCTCTCTCTCTCTCTCTCTCTCCGCCGTTCGCAATGCAGCCGTTTTTCTCGTGTATGTTGCTCTCTCTCTTTCTCTCGGCGATGCCGGACTGCCGCGGCGCACCGAATTATGGCTGCTGTATCCGTCGGGACTTTGTTTTGTTGTTTGCTTATATACCTTGGCCTTTTTTTACTCTCTCTCTCTCTCTCTCTCTCTGTGTTTCTCTCTGCAGCGTCCGCTGCCGTCTTTGTCTCATTTTATTGCCTTTCTTCGCTCTTATTCTTTTCCCCGCCGCGTTTTTTTCGGCTTAATTTAATTTATACTCCTGGAGGCTGCCGGTCGCCGCGACGGCTTTTGCCGCGATTTCATAATAGAATCACGAGAGAGCGTAAGAAACTGTTAATTGAATGATACGCGCGCGCGGCATTGTTCGCATAGCTCGGATGACTGATATAATTAAGAAGCTTTCTTTGGCGCCTGATTCGCATTCGACGTTGTTCTGCCTTTGTAAGGGCATCTTCATCGAGATTAGAAACCCTTTTTGGTAGTTTTTGAAAGCTCGATTAAAAACTAAGTTAAAAATTATTTATCATTTACCGTTGGATTTAAATGGACAAAATTCCACATGATACAATACATCAATTCCTTTCTAAACCATGTAGCTTTCATCGCATTTTATAACCACTCCTAAACTTTAAAAAAATCAGTTCCAAGTAGCATTTTCACTTTAGTAGCTCGGAAAAAAGTCTTAGCCGCCCAAGTAAAGTCGCATAGCCTAAAGTGTACGTGAACCACATTGATTATGCATCTCGAGCTCGCGGCACCTTCACACCGCGACATTCCAGATCGTGAGCCGTAGAGCAAAAGACGGGCATGAATCGTTCTGGTATAGCTGAGGAATATATCCTTTGCTTACCTTCCGTTGTCGTCCTCGCAGCCGCCGCCGCTGCTCCGCGCATTCCTTCTTCTTCTTCTTCTTCTTCTTCTTGCGGCAGCGGCGGCGGCCTTGCCTCGACGACGACGTCTGCTCTCGATCGCCGCCGTGACAACGGCGGACCTCACGTGACGATCGGATCCGCGCAAAAAATTGCCGGCCGGGAAAAAAAAACGGAGTATATGTGTGTGTGTGTGTGTGCGCGTATGTGTGTGGAGGTTTGTTGATCCGGAAGGCGACAGCAGTGTCTCCGCTTCGGTCTCGGCCATATAATGCACCGAGACCTGCCGGCGTTTTAGAGAGCCTGTGCGGGGATACGAGTATTGAACTCGATCGGGTTGAGGTTTGATATACGTATATGAACGCGATGTGGAATGCGTTCGATGTGTATAAGAGATTTTTGTTGTGGATCTTAAGGATGGCGGTGAGCTTGAAGGGGTTAAGATAGCGTCGGGCGATGAGGTTGAAAAAATACATGGAACTTAGAACTGGAATTAGAACAGTCGTCTGACGCAGTTTAGCCTGTATCTACTGTGAATCACGTGGTGATAAATGAACTTCTTAAAACATTTATTTATTTAGATTCTGTATATACTTAAAGCTAGAAAGATTAAAAGACTACAAAATCATCTATCTTTGTTAGTATATCCAAAATTCTTCGAAATTTTAATAAAATATAAATCTTGAAAAAAAGTAAATATTGGTCATTAATTTTTGAACACTTATTATTAAAAACACCCTATGACATTTCTAAATAAGTAAATAAATAAAGTATTAAAAGATTGTAATATAGAAACGTTGTCAAGGCAGTTGACTATACAAATATATAAAGTTTGCTTCACTGACTCCACTCGAATTTATACTACTCCTATAATATAAACTTTGTAGTCGTTCTTATTACGATTGTAGCTCGGATAACTGCAGATATCTCGCACTACAAAGTGTAACTATCAAGATTGAAATTACTGGAGCCCACATTATTGTTAAGTTCACAGTTGCATTTCACGATGGTAGGAAATGTCTCTCGTTCAGAGTTACAGAATTATTGTACATGCGGTATTATAAATTTATTTATCATTAGTCTAGCACCGATACGAAAACCTACGATAAATTCTTTTTGATCGCCACAAATCTATAGCATTTCCAGACGATTTAGATCGCCTGAAACATATTTGTTTAGAAAATAAAATAATTTTTCGTAAATTATATCGAGGATTTTATTGCGAGTCCAGAGACACTTATTCACAATTAAACTTTACAGTGTAGTAAATAAAGCTCGTTTTAATGACATCTTGGCCTCTCCCCTGGGGTGCAATAAATAATGTGTATATACACAGTGAAAGCCCAGCGCGAAAAGAGAAGGGGCGGCTCTTGGCAATATATATATATATATATATATATAAATTTATGCCTTATTTTTGTCTTTTAGGAGAAGCGTAATTTTCAGGGAAGTCAAACATCTTGTCATTAAGAGTGCGCGAGGCGGCAGAAAAATACGCGCTACGCGGATAATTTAGAGTATCAGACGAAATAACGCCAGCGGCGGATGACGTCTATGCGATTTAAACGAACTTCTGTCGCTGACGTTTTAATGTGTCTTGGCTCTTTTTTTTAAAGAACTCGACAGTTTTTGACTCCTTGTGTCGCTGCGTTCTCTGACGTAATTTTTACTACTTCGTCTAAAAATAAGCCGTTTGGGGATCGGTGAGTACGAAGCAACTTTTATTATGTGTTTCAGAAATCCCGTTTCGTTTTTAATGAGCGGAAAAACGGCATGCATTGTATTAAAGATCAAAAGATATTCAATATTCATTTAAAAGGTTGATGACTTTATTTAGCGCGATATAATTACACATAATTGTATATTTTTTAAGGTACTATCACAGTAATTGTAAAATAAATTAATATATATTGCACTCTATTTGATAAAACTGTTTCCTAAGAAAACATGTTGAGTATTATCAAATTGGTCTATCACATTGAATCAAGGTAACTTGAATGTTCTAACATGAAGCAAAACCTAATGATTAATTAGGAAAACAACTACTACATCTTCAATAAATTGTATGGAAAATATCGGGGAAAATGCATAACAAATGAAAATATATGAAAAATAAAAGTCATTGGATCGTTCGTTACTGTCATTAATTGGATGTCACAAATCACCGATCACCAAATTCATATGAGCAAGTTCAAGCAATAGCAGCGTTTGCCATCACAATAACAATATAATCATTCTCTCTCGGATAAAACGAATTTCTGCCTTTCATTAATGCGGCGTACGCAAACTAATACTGTGGTATGGGACACACACATGCGCGTCTGTCCCGAGCTGTTAAATAAACGACACTTTCAAACCGATATATTACTCCGCGGCGACGCTATATCTGTCTCATCCTCGGCTTTCTCTCTCGCCTTCCCAACCTCTAGTCGGAATGATGAACTGCAGCCGTTGCACTTCGTCTTCTGCCTCGCTTCTCTTTCACTCGCTCGCGAGGTATATATAAGGAAGGGGACGCGCGAATGCAGAGCATTGGATGCTGAAGGGGATGAATCGCTCATAGATGTTTTGACATCGGCATCGCGCTAATCGCTCTTTCCACTTCGGCCGTATTCATTCTCTCTCTCTCTCTCTCTCTCTCTCTCTCTCTCTCTCTCTCACTCTCTCTCGCTCGTGTGCGTCACCGTCCATTATACGTGTAGGTTCGCGGAACACGCGTCTAATTGTCGCGAGCGAGTTTGCATTCTGCGCGGCCGTGGGTCTTATATAAAGTAAAAAGGAAAATCCGTGGCATGTTGTTTCTCTCTTTCTCTCTTTCTCTAGTTATTTACGAGCCTTACAACCGGGAGAAGAGCCGAGGGATTTCGTTTAGGGAGAAAGAGAGAGAGAGAGACCGAATAAATTTGTAGGCGTTGTTCTGGATCTGTTTCTGCGTGTCTTTTAGGGTGTACCTAGTTTTTTATGCTGCGAGTTTTGCTTTTAGATATTTTCGGACATGCTTTTTTCAGGGCTGCGAAGCATGTACAATGATAAGAGGATGCACGAAAAAAAATCGCAAGCAGAGTTTCATGAACCTTCAAGCAAAATTTACCGAATAGCTTGAGCTGAACTCATCAAGCAAGATGTGATTGACGGTTATAGAACATCTACAGAACTAGTTCGGTAAATTTTGCTTGATCAATCGAGTAAAAGAAGTTAGGCATACTTTACCTAGCCAATCAAGTAATTATTGCTCGCGCGCTTGCATTTTCTGTCGCTTGCCGCTGTAGTTGTTTATACCGTGTGATATGTATATAGCAACCGACAAGCGTATTTAATACACAGGGTGTACAGATTCGGAAAATATTGAATATAAAATTAGGACTTATAAATTAAATAACTTGAAAAGTTAATGTTTTTAAATATTTAGTAAAAGAGAGTGCATTATACACACTCGCGATTGGAAGACGCCAAAGTAATCTTTGCTTGATTATATACTTTGTATTTGACTGTTATTTCAGTATGTATTACCGAATATTTTCAGTAACATTTGCTCAATACCTGCAATACATTTTGCTTAATTCCTGCTTCAGTGTAATCTGCCGAGGTAAATTAAGTAATGTTTGCTTGCGATTTTTTTCCGTGTGCTGTTCTACAGTACTTTGATTTATTGGTATCGAGAATCTTTTGAATAATGCCAGTTGAAAATTAAAGTAAGCAAATCTGATACAACAAGGAATTAAAAGATAAATTGTTTTCTTTTATGTGATCGTACTAAAATATTTAAATAAAACTTCGCTCACAAATTATCTTCAAGAATTATTTCAAATTACTTTGAAATTCATGTGGTGAAAGGATAATTAAATTAATACATGCATAAATAAACAGAAACAATTTACAGAAAGATCTCTTTTTAGTACCAAGTTCACGGAAACTAAAGAAATTAATTACATCATTGAGTAACACGGAGGAAAATGTAGATCTTATAGTAACCGAATTTAAGGAGAATCAGTTGCAGAAGATGCATTGCTGCCAAAGAGGATTACGAATTAAGTTATACGAGAGAAGGATACAAGGGATTTCACCCAAGTTCTGCTGTTACGGATTAATGAAGCTGATGTAATAATACTTAATGGCACTTTTAACTAGTTAAGTTACATACATTGGGGTTAAAAATACAATTTTAATACCTTTTAATTGATTTCAACAAAGTAATTTTGATTCATTGCTGGAAATGGTATACATATCTATTAAGCTAGAAGTTATTTTACATTTTTACATTTAGAAAAAAAATTGTTCAATAAAATACCAAAACGGCTGAGCGCTCTTATCGTAATTCCTAATTAAGGCATAATAAACCTTGAATAAATAATCAATGGCGTTAATGACAACATATTGAATGTATCATGTAATTTTCCTATGACAATTTCACATAATAACATGAATTAATACAAACACTAAATAAGGTAAATGACCCAGTGACTGGACACGACAAATGAATAGACAGCACTAGTGTCTGGATGCGTTCGACCAATCGCAACCAAAGAAATTGTGCAGACACTGGGTGTGTCTAATCACTAGTAGATGATCTTAAGTGTCCATTCACTGAGTCTTTTACCTTAGTTCGACGTAAATAATCAAACCCAATTCTAAATAAACTTTTTCGAATAATTTTATTTTAATTTCTAAGTCTACTGGATTCATTATTATGTAATAAAAAATAAATTCCTCATCCGCTTTTGCAGTATTTATATCAGTGAAATATAAATTCTTATTACTTAACGAGGGATATTTTTCATAAGCTACAAACCAAATAGGCAATTAGAAAAAATAAATTACTAAATAACAAGTACCTTTTGCAACTTATTGTCATATAAATAAGGGGATTTCAACTGAACCCATGCTTTTTCCTCTTTGTAATTAAGTACAAATATTAATGGCCCCTCTGTAGACGCATCAATTGACTTTTCATCCATCTTTTAATGTTACTACTTACTTAATGTTACTATTAACTTTATTACCATTATTATTTTACCGAAACATTTGTCATTATAGCATAGCTATCTATTATACATTAAACTAATAAATCTAAAGTTTTCCGTCAATCCTTCAATTACGTCACTTTAATTAGATTCCTACCTTACCTGTCAAGTATTGGGTAAATTGAGTTGTCGAAAAATGGCCGAGAATGGGACGGTAAATCCCTACGTTACCAACCGACTTATGATCAATCGAAAAATAGATACTATATCAACCGAGCAAGCGGTAGCGAGCGAGATATATTAGCTTGTTTATTATTAACAGAAATCTAGAAAACTTACTTTTAATTCACTTATGAATTATTGACATCGTTCTGTTCTCTAGATATTCTCTAGATTCAAAGGGCAGAACCTTTCCCTTTGAATACTTGCAGTCAAGTAAGTTTAAGCTTATGTCAAGTAGTTATGAAAACATGAAGCCAAAAATCATGACCGACCACCAACACATACCAACAAAGTACACATAATAATTGGTATCTGTTTTTGTACATGTCAACTGTTTACAGTACGCTATAATACATACTGTATATTATTTGGAAAAATATACAATCCAAAATTCAATATAGCATTTTGATAGGAACATTTAATTAATAAATCTTATAAGATTTACATTAAAAAATAATATTCATGTACTTATATTACGATTTAAAAATATATTCTTAGACCTGAGAATAAAATCCAATTAAGTATAGAATATATTTTTATTAATACTTAAGTATTCAGTTAAAATTAATTATACAAACTGTGTATACACTGAGAAAAAAATTTAATTGATTCAATTACATGTATTTAATTAAAAATAAAATTAATTGATTGAATTATAGTTTAATTAAATCAATAACATGTCTAATTATTTCAAATGAATATTTAATTGAATTCTTATTAAGAAAGTAAATAATTGATTCAATTATTGAATTAATTGAGTTAATTTCGCCTATTATTGAATCAATTATGAATTAATAAAAAGAAATATGCCATATTATTAAATCAATGAAATCAATTTAATTAGAAACAAATTTTTTTCACTTATGAATTATTGATTTCGATCAATTAATTCACGGAATTCGATCAATGAAATATTTAATTGAAGTAAACAATACTAGTTAATATTATTTCAAACAATTAAATATTAATTAATTCAATTAAATTATTTAATCAGTATTTTTCAATGAAATATTTAATTAAATGAATTAATCAATTCATTCGCTGAATTAGAAAATTGAATTGATCTAATTAAATATTACATTAAGCGGATAATGAAATATTTGAATCAATTAAATATTAATTAAATTAAATATAAAGATAATTGAATTGATAAAATTATTTAATCAGAAAATTGAAGAACTTAGAAAAATTTAGCAAAAGTAACTTGATTTGATTAAATCTTACATTAAACCAAACAAAGATTTAATCACAACGATTAAATATCTCTTTAAAACAATTATTTTTTTAATTGAATTGATAGTATTATATTTTTAATTAACTTTTTTCAAATAAATGAAATATTTGAATCAATTAAATAT
>UELU01147197.1:0-29754 GCA_900490025.1 Megastigmus dorsalis
ACGTAAACATCGCGCTCTTCCTCTTCATATTTATATCCAATGTCCACAACGGAATTTCACGCTCAACTTAATGGAGCGCTGCACTGCAGAGAGAGAGAGAGAGAGAGAGAGAAAAAAGAGCGTGCAGCAGTTAAAAATCCCATAGCTGACTGGCCGCCCCTGCCATATTACGAAGCTCGATACAAACGTATGCTAATTGGACGACCGGTTCGCGTGCGCGCATATACACTTACGTTCGAACTATTGCGAACACAGCCGGACAACTCGGTCGCGACGAGGGAAATTTCACGAGCCAGAGATTTTCCGCGCTCTCTTTTACCTTTACATTCGGAAGAAATAGAAAAAGGCAGAGAGAGAGAGAGCACAGAGGACGTTTCTTTCGCTCGGCGGGAAAAGTGCGCCGCGCTACCGCCAGCTTGATGCACCGAGAATAATGCGTTCAATGACGTTAATGCATTCACGGGCGCCTTATATATGTATAAGAAAGGTTAATGGAGGTGTGCGGGGGTCGGGAGCGGAGCTGGGAAGGCTTACTTTGCATAACAAACACTCGGCTCTCGATCGAAAAGATCCACGAGTGCTTGTTTTTGTCACGCCTTTGCCTACATATACGCGAGCTGTGGGCCACGACGACGATACAGCGAACTAGCATTGCGCGCGGGCTCCGCATTATAATGGCCCGTTCCCCTTCCATTCACACGTGTGATAAAACTGGTGGTTGTTCGCGGGGCGAAAGAGTTGCGAGAAAGGTAGAGACCGCGAGTATAAAGATGAAGGGGCTTAGTTGTGAGATTTTTCGCGACTGGATTATACGCGCGACGAATTAGTCGCATTCGTGTGTAACTTTAGATGAGTTTCGTGGTAGGTTGGGAGTTTTTTTCGGTATGAGAGGGCAGGATTGAGAGTTAGGTTAAATAATGGGTATATAGTCCAACATTTATTTTTACCTAGTTTAGATTTATCATAGATATTATAGTCGAAATTTTAAGCTCGGATTATGTATAAAAATTGTAAGAGTATTGATAATCGAATAAAAAGCACCTAATTTATACTTTAATGGTGTTTCCATTTAGTACCGCAATTGAATTTGATTGTACAAAGTATAATAATTTGCATATACAATTAAATCTTTTATTATACGTGAAATGTTTATCGCAATATAATCACCGACGGAATCCTTAATGGGCATATACATTTCTATATAATTCCACCGAATATGCACTAATAAAATAGCGTCATTACAGCATTGCCAAAGGAAACGTTTAAATTGAGGAAAGAAAATGTTCCCCCTCGCAGTGCAATGCGCGCGCGTCCGCGCCGTAGAATAAAAATAAAAAACAATCGTCTCTGGCACTATTCCCGGGAAGAGAACAAAAACATGCAGAGCTCCGTGCGTTCTGGGCGAATGCAAACAAAAAATTTCTTATACATTCAATACACAAGTCGATTGAATTCCACGTTAATGAACCGCGAACACAACGGACGCTGGAGACGGAAAAGGCGGACTGGAAGATGAAGAAAGAAAAAAAGTAAAGAAAAGGAAACAAAATTCCGCGAGAGAAGGAAAATCAGAAATACCCGGGGAAAAGGCGTCGTGCTAAGGAAAGTGGAACGATAGTACAGAACGCGAATGAAGCGGAGCAAAAAATCAAAATGTATTCGTTGACGCACTACCGTCTCACTGTCATTCCTTCTATTCACTTTTATATTCGTTTATTTATTCCGTTGCTTCGGCTGCCATCAGCCGACAAATTATATAGAGAATGTTTCACTCATTTATTTTAAGTATATGCCGCCGTCGATAAAAGGTAGGAAAGCTGTACAAGCCAATAAGTAGCTATATAGTATTTATAGTTAGAGACTTTCAGCTCAACAACAAGCTGTAAACATTTACATTAGAAATTTATTTTATCTATGATTCGTATAATATTAAATTGTTTTTTTATAAAAAAAAAATGTCGAACGCGCGACACAACGTCGAGATAGCGAGCAAGCAGACATGCATTATCGAAGATATGCGCAGGCGCGATAAAAGCGTATACACGAACGCGTGACCGGTAAAGTAAATTGGAGTTTTGATGTCTGCGGGCACAGCGAATGATTATGCGCGCGTCCGGAAGGAGCGAAAGCCACTCGGCCACTGCTAATCCACACTGAATCCTGTAATTTTAATCAGCGGCAGGTGTGAAGGCAGTTTTCCCGGGCGCTATAATCCAGAGCCGACAACGACGCTCCGAGTTTATAATGCGCCACTTGCGACCTGTATATATATATATATACATATACAGTGTCATTAGATATGGACCCTTACTCGTTATTTCGATTGCTGGATGAAAAAAATGTTTTTCATACGTTTTCAGGAAAAGTTCATGTGTATGGATGTTTTGGTTTGTTTTTCTGATACTCGAGTACGAGTGAACAATATTATGTCGAACGAATAAAATAGGAAGTTTATTTCCGCATTTGTTTATTTTTTTTTTGTTTTGTTCGGGATGCTCGGCGAGCATTGTCAAAGGACACGCGAAATAAGTAATTTACTCGGTTGATATATAAAAACCGTGATTAATGCATATAAGATTTGCATACAGGCGGGAATGATACATGCGGCACAGGTGGAGCATATTGTGCGCCGTGGGAAAATACGATTTCCTTTTATTGAAGGCGCAAATTTCGCAGCGAGAGGGAGAGCCGTACGATATATATTACGCGTGATATAAAATGCATTTCGCATACAATAGACATGAATTTATGCAGAATGGAGGCATAAATTCGGGATGAGATGGGGGGAGAGAATGTCAGTGAACCATTAGATAATGAACACATCAAAGTCCGCGAGCTGCGCGTCCAATCCTTTATTCATTGTTGTTACAAATATTTTTTCGGTGCAGTATTCGCTCTGTGTGATTATAAAGCAATATTGTCGTGTGCGCGCTGCACACCTCTTCGAATCTTTATACAATCTGCAGGCAATATTTCCTCCACAAAGTATCATTTCCATTCTTTCATTATTCGGACAGATTGGATATATACCCTTTCTCTCTGCGCTTGTGTTATATCGATGATGTATCCATTCGATCTATTTCCTGTATCAGGTCCGTTCAGTATTACTTGTGTGCGTTGAAGGAAAAAATATCGACTTCGTCTAAATAATGAAAAAGATATGCTCGAGGCTGTACAGATATTTAAAAATTTATAACCAGTCTAGCTAAAGTCTGCTGACGTCAGTATGGTGCAAATCTGGCACTATACCAGATTTTTCACAGACTTTATTTAGGGAGAAGGCAAAAAAGTTTAAATTTTAAAATTCATGCAGTCATTCTTGTTATTCAAGATTGATGTTTTTTAGTTATCTGAAATTGTGAATGCTTTAGTATTAAAAATGAAAAATTTTCGACCAAATGCCTGATCTAATGTACTTTTTAAATATTTAAACCTTCAGATACGTGTTCGTATTAGCCAAAAAATAAAATGTTAGTACAAAAGTGTATTTATATTTTATGACCAATCGCTCTGACAAAACTGTAAAATATCTAAAATTTAAAAAAAAAATCGATAACTCCATGCATTCACAGTCCAGATCACTTATATAAATAAAGCTGCAAATGCAGAGCCAGGCGTATAAGCATCCGCACTCGCGATAGCGCGATGCGCGACCGAAAAGCCAAAATGTATACTAACGCGACTGGCGCCACCTTGGCTTTCAAGCCGCTCTCTCTCTCTCCTTCTGGCAGAAATAAATTTTGCTCATGCAAGAGAGAGAGAGAGAGAGAAAGCTCTCGCACACACTGCGGAAAATCCCTCTGCAGTAAAAGAGGCAAGCCATTCCGCCCTCCCCTTCTTCCTCTCCCACCCCCCGGAGTTCGTCCTTCCGTTGCGCCACTATACTATCGTTGCCGTATAGGTAGTGCATCGCCTGATGAAGAGGACATTCTTCCTTTGGCTGCGGCATTTCGATATATACGCCGAGAGGACGATTGGACGACAGGAAGGCTCCATTGCGTGCGAAAAGCGAATTTCTTCGTTTCCTACTTCTTTTCTTATTCTGCATTGTTTTTTTTTTGCTCGCGTTTTTTTTTTACTATCGACCTGCGTTTATGATTGTGTATCCGAGTACGAGGAAGAAGGTGAAATTTGTGATAGGTGACCGTAAAAGGGGTAAGAGGTTTGGGTTTTATGAAAAATGGATGATCTTGAATTCGAGTATACATTATGGGCTGGTTCAAGCCAATTATGTTAAAAGTTAATTAATTATTTTTTGAGAAATAATAATCGATAATATGATAAATCTGGGTAACTAAACAATACGTTGCTCATAGCCAAGTTAATCTTTTTATACTTTGTGTTTAATAGCAACAGAATGAAATAGCACGATTTGCATCAAATTAAGATAATGAACCGAAATTAGATTTCATATATGTTGCGGTAGGGAAAAATACTTTATCTTCAAAAAAAATCGCTTCAACGAAAAAAGTTTATACAATTAAGTTAATTGAAATTAGTTGCGTGTCACATTCTAGTTCCCCCAGTGTTCATAATAATTCTACGAGAATTTAATTTGCTCAAAATTAGCTCTAATGTTAATTGGTAATCCTTTATTTTAGATCATTTTAGTCATGCTATTGTTTATTATTTGATGTTACTTTCTTAATTATTTTCGGGTTATTGTAGTGTTACTGTTCTAATCAAGAAGAATTTAAAAAAAAAGATAATCTATTATAAATGGTAATTCTCACCATTCATTAAACATATTAGTAAATTTTAACACATTTTACTGAGAATCTTATTAATTTGAAAGTTGTCTGAATTTAAAATTGGTACGAAAACAATTTTTATTTCACATTACAATAGAAATCAATTTTGTATGCGTTAATCCAAATATGTATGCAAACTATACACGCATACATTACAACGAACACACTAAATACCCGTCCAAAACTATTGGGAGTGCAGTTGCAGGTTTGATTCAAAGCTATATATATATCAGCAGCAAAGCGTATTTCATCATCAAAACAATTCAGCTCGAATGCGAGTGCAGTGAGTATAATATAGCATTTAAAGAAGGGACTGAGCGGAATGAGTAGGCAAAATTGGAAGAATCGCGAACAAGAAAAGTGGCTGCGCCCCGTGTTTTTCCTCTACTCGCGAAATAGATGAAATGGATACCGGATAAGCTTCCGAGAGAGCTAGAGAGAGAGGAAGTGACGTTCTCGTCTATCCTCTTTTCTCTATATCGCTTTCGTTGACTTGAGCAGAGTCAAGAGTTCGTGGCAGCAGCAAGAGAAAGGTAATTCAACTGATATATCTCTCAAACGTGACGCTTCTTAAATTTACTCACTCCTACGGGGCTTAACGGCCGCAAAGAAGAAAATGATAAGTTTCTATAATCAACTTAAGCGGTATCTATTTATGTAGCTCGATAATAAAATCCTTGTAAAAATAGACGAATGAACGAGTAAGTATAAGTATAGTACACTGCACTGAACGTACAGGTGCAGCGTAAATTAAGATTCTCCACGCGAGATAGTCCGAAGACGCCAAGATTTCCCACCTTCGCAAAAAAGAAAAGAAAAAAAAAGTTGCCTACACACACACACACCCGCACATACAGGTGAAGTAGAAATGCATCGCTGCATATCTGTATAGCAGGCAGAAATAGAAGGTGTTATACGTGTGTATCCTTGCGTAAGCCACGTGCACAGCGTTAGGCTAGCTTTTTCTCGGCCAAGTTCCTTCGGCTACTTATAAATAGAACTCGCCCGTATACTAGAGCTCGTCTATCCGCCTCTGCATTCGTGTGCAAGTAGCTCTCGCACTAATACTCACACACACACACACACACACACTCGAGCGCGTGCAGAAGTTGTTACTCGTGTGTACGGCTCGATTAGCAAATGATCCGATGGCTGGCTCCGGTCGAGCTTTCGCTTTGCTTTTGGCCGAACAACAGCGCGGCGGACGAGCTCAGGGAGGTCAACTTGAAAGAAATCCTAGAGAGATGCCAGACCACTCTTTTGTTCTCGTATGGACTCGCGTGCGAGAACGCGCAGGTGTACAGATATCAATTCGAGGGGAAGTAATTCCTGTGTGTGTGTGGATGTGGCTAAAAATATGAGTTTCTTTAAGATCGAGGTGGTTGTCTTTACGGATCGTGAGCAAAGTATGATAAGCTCGTTCGAGTTTACGACGTTCGAGGCAGCGTCTCGCTCTTTCTTCTAAATTTAGTCATATCAGTGGGTTGAACTTTGGGCCGAGCGAGGAGCGCTTTTTTTTTTCTTCTGCGAGAGAACAAAAGTGTTTTGAAAATTAACCAAGTTCGTACAACGAACAAAAGTAGATGGGATATTGAGTTTTCCGAGTACAATGCCTTTTTATAAATGTGGACGTGGAAATGAAGTGCAAAGAATACATACCGCGAGAATGGAACTCGAAAAATAAATTGCTAAAAGATTTTTTGTGCGTACGCACGTTATTATACATATATATACGCTACTCGACATTACGGGCATTAAATACAGCGAGACCTTTGTTTCTGCAGCTTTGCGCGTGCGCATGGGCGAGTTGCATAAGTTTCTCCGTTCTAAAATAATAATATAGGAAAACAAAACTTTAAAAATAGACTGTTTTTTAACGACTGTGGGGAAATAACCTGATAAGATCTACGAAATTCATGAAAGAGATCACGCGAATCGATAAATGCAGCTTCACATATATAGAGCATTTTATTTGTGGAAAAGACTTGTTTATAACATACAGTTTAGCGCTGGTGCGCTTATTTCATTGAAAGAATGTTGGCAAAGTTTTTTATCGGAAATTGGCGTAATTACGTTATATCGGGCGGAAAAGTCTATGAAATAAACGTAAAGTAGCCATACGTGAATTCCATAAGTTGCGAGCTTGCAATTGTTCTCCTATTTTTCTTATTTTTCGCGATGGAAGAAGTTTGAGGCTGCGATACGGTGTCTATTCGATTTGTGAACAAATACCCGGAAACTGTTTTGTTATATACTGCACAATGAGCGGAAAACTCTTTGATTTGATTTCCTCGACAAAAGTTTCATTAGATGAAAAATGGTAGAAAACTTTTAAATGCAATTCTCCTTTTTAAGGCAACTCACAAAAATGATTGTTCATCGAATTTTTATTCACATACATTTTAAATGATAAATTATATTGCGCTGTATTTGTGTGCGCGCGATGCGGATCGAGAGAAATTTTATCGTTACACAGAATTTCAGCTACATACGAAATGTTTTTATATGTTGACAGGAAATCGCATTCCTTTGTTACAGAACTTCAAAAACACGAATATCATCAACCTCTTCGACATCTCGCATCGTTACACTTATCGCTCAATAGTTTTACATATAAGATGGATGCGAAAAATTCGTAGGCAACGAAGAGAAATAAAAAAACTTTAATAAGCAAACTTTACTTGTTTGTTCGTCCGAGCATACATTCCCGCACCTCCTTTTCTAGTCTCTCTTTTTTATTTTTTTCCATAGTGTGTACGTAAAAGAAGCATTTCACTCAACAGTAATAAAGATACTTGCCAGGAACAAGCAATAAATATTTTATAAGCAGCTCTCTCTCTCTCTTTCTCTCGAAACTTTTCCCGTAGTCAAATGGACTCTTACCAGTAGCTGTTTGCCGAGGTCGACGTCGATTCCACTCTTTCTCCTCTACTTATTTTATCAAACTCCGATCCTCGCTCGACATTCACTTATATGCTTTAAAATCGAGCGACGAAACTAGCGGCGATAAAGTAAATCCCAGCCCCGCGATCAACCAACTATCCTATATATAGATATATATAACAAAACCTCAAAACCTCAAAAAAAAAAAGAAACAGAGACCCCGAAACGCTCGAAGTGGTATAAAAGCCCGAGTAGTGCGCGAGAGACGGTGAAAAGTCGCGTCTGTCTCAATGAACCGGCGACGCGTTACTGGGCAGCAGCTCAACCGCCAGTCGATTTATTTTAAAAAGCTACCTAAACAAAGATGAGAGAGCGTAACGTTTCACTCGTACGCGACTGTATGCGTGTATGCACGTCTCTCTCTCTCTCTCTCTCTCTCTCTCTCTCCGCGAGTTGCTGCTGCTGCTGCTGCCTAGAGAGCTGCAAGGTCGGTATTTTTACGACGACGATGACGACGGCTTTTCCCTGCCCCGAAAATTATTATTGCTCCTCGTCTTCGCGTGTATATATATATATAAAAGCCGCTGGCGCGCGCGGGCAACCCGAGCCAAGAGGCAGACACGTGAAACTGACCGCACGAAACGCTCGCAGAGGCTCACTATACTTACTCGGTGAACGCGACTTTTCTCACACATGAGCGTGTGTATGTGTGTGTGCGCGCTTTGTTTTGGAATGGTTTTGTGTATGGGTGCGTGATCGTGTGTTTGTATGTAGATCGGCTTTGAGATTATCGACCGACGGTTCAGAAGTTATCTGCGCTAATTGCATTTTCCTCGTTAGATTCGCGGTTAGTTTTTCCTGCTCGGGACTTTTTTTTTATTGCTGCTGCTACGTGTATTTTATGCTTTATATGGGAGTAAAATTAATAATGCGTGCGACCTTTGTTGCTCGTAATTTTTAATCTGCATAGGTGCGAGGTAGCGGGTAATCGTAAAAATCTTTTATAAGCATCTTCTTACTTGTTTGTTTGTTTTTTTTCCATAGAGGCTAAAAAAGATTCAAAATGGTTCAAAGAAATCTCGGGGCAATGAATGTACCGTTACTATTTTATTTGCAGATATTGGATAGTTTATAAATTCAGTTGGAAAATGAATTGATTTTATTAAAAAATGTTTAATTTTTATAAGCTTACCAATATTACAGAATTTATTTCAATTTTTTTAAAATTATAATTTAGTATTTTTATACGTTATTGTGATCGAAACGTTAATAAATAATGCATAATTTATATAATATGCAAGTATTTCCTCATAATCATCAAAGAAATTGTTAATTTCAATATTATTTTATATTACATTATTTTTTTAAATTTTTATTCAGAAAGCTGGTATCTTATTATTACAACAGATATTTTTATTGGAAAACTGGTAACCAGATAAATTTAATAATAAATGTTTTAAAATTCATAGCATTTAACAATATCAAGTATTTGTTTTGCGCATCGTAAATAATTAATTAAATATTTGCATATATTCATGGAAAAATATGTATTTTAGTTTTGAGAATTCTCGTGCAGAAATACAATATACTGTAACAGTCATGAAGTCATAGCGATCGTAAGCGATAACTCGAAAATGAATGACAAAGTTTTCCCTAACGATACGTAAGTCACTCAAACTGTGTAAAATATAAGCAATCTGTCACCCAACAATATTAAAAGGAATTTATCTGAAAATATTATTCCAATAGTTCGGTCGAATAAAAGGCTGTATAAAACAGTGAAATAAAACGTTTCGCGAATAATACTGCCATACAAATGTCGAGGGAATTTAATCCGACGCTAAACGTCTTTATACCCCTACCTCCGATTAAAAATCGAAGCTAATTGCTCGTCTTTTTCTTCGGCTCGTTTCCCGCCTGATTGGGTCTTACGCTTTGTTGGATCGACGTTCATCCGACATTGGCGGAGCTCCGCGGCACTAGACGGGGGGCCAAGCCTCCACTTGCTCCTTTCGCAGACTTACGGACGAAGCAGTTGCTGCTGCCCCTACTAATTACCGCGTACTTCTTTTACCTTCTGCTTCTTACAATTTTTATTAATTGAACTGTCTCCTCTTCTTTCCACCCATTTCTCTGCCTCTCTCTCACTCTCTCTCTCTCTCTCTCTTTCATATTATTTTCCCGTCTCCAATTTTTCCGTGAGCTCCCCGGGAAAAGAAGTAGGAAATTAACATTCGACTCTTGCTCCGTTCATTTGGAAAATATAACCGACGATCGGTTTCTTTTCTTTTTCCTTTACGACTATTTGGGGCTTAATCGTTCGGCTGATAGACGACGTTTATGGGTTTTCGCATTACGGAAAGTCCCCGAAGGTCGTTCAGAAAATTTTGGAATGTTTGATTCTCGTAAATGACTTTGTTACAACTAGTTCACTAATTTCATCGGGTCAATAAAATTTCTTGTGCTATTCCAACACAACACCTGGTCGCGTTAACGAGTATCGCATTACGTTCGTTTTCGTAAATCTGAACTTGAAAACAGTGATGCACGATAACATCTTTGTATTTTATGGAACTATTAGTTCGGAAAACGGGAAAATTGATACAATTTTATGAGTACATTAATTTTTTCCCTTATCTTATTCGTGCGTTATTCTTTGTTTTAATTCGTAGAATCATTCTCCGAAATCGCTTGTACCGAAGATTACGAATGTTGTTTCAATTGATTTTCCTTCTTTACACACATTTCATCCAAAAAGATTAATTTTCACATTTCCATCAAACAATACTCACACACACAGACATACACTCGTACAGTCACAGCTTTGTAAACTTCCGAAAAGTCAGCTCGCGTGAGCTCTTTAATAGACGATTGTATCCGCATAGGTGTTATCGTATCCTGGACAGTCACGTGCTGGTCGACAGCAGCGCGTGATATGTACACACACGTCCGCTGTATATACATGTTATAAGCGCGCTCGTGTATGTGTTACCAAATCTCGAGTCTATTCTCTTCGTCGATTTATATGTATATAACGATATATACACATAAATACATCGATGATACAGTCTAAAAATAGACTTTGCCGTGCGGAATTTTCTCATGTAAAAAGTGCCTATATATGGAAACGATTCGGCGGCGTGACGAATTTGCGTTTCGCGCGCTTGGTGGTAATTGACTTTCTTGCTTGCGCCAGATGTTCGATAAGCTTTGGCTTTCTCTCTCTATCTCTCTCTCTCTCTTTCTCTGTGTTTGCACATGCGCGAATTAAATTAGGCGAATCGCTCGAGATTTTGATAAATTCCCGAGATTTAAAAGGTCGCTCTAGCTGAACCGATGATTATATTTAAAAAAGCAATGATTTATCGTGTATAGGATGTGCACGTGTCGGCTCTCTAATTCTTAATTAATTCCAATTTGGTCTGTAAACGCATAAATCACAAATTGAGCAGTGATTAATTAATTTGATAGTTGTTGGTGTTTAGAAAGCAAAGAAATTGAAAAATTTGAGAATCTGGATGATAAAAACATATTTGGTATTCCAATGCACTACCAAAATAGATTCTATCCTCTGGCATACATGTATGCATGTAAACAATTTTTCATTCGTCGTCAATACTGGAAGATCATCTTAAATAATAACTGTACTTTGTTTTTCTATTAATGGATCATAATCAACTGATTCTTTGATTATTTATTCATGGATACAGCGATGATTTTTAATTTTGTTGTGCATTTCGTATGAATTATGTCACTATCGTTATGTTTACGTACACGTAATTTCCAACCAATAAAAGTTCGCTTAATGAGATGACACTTTTTAGCCTCACTTGTACCAACAGATCAACGCACGACTGTTTCACAAAAAGTATTTATATTCAATTAATGCAATTAGGTAGGTGGGATCGCACAGAATTACAGCAGCTTTGAGGCAATCTTATAAGTAATGTAATTTTTTAAAACAATTTATATGTAATTAATTACAACTTAATTATTACAGATTTCCTTTCAAATCGCAGTAATAACTAAAATTTCTCTTTCTCTACGAGTATGTCGTCAATCCCATATCGCAGAAAAACGCAACGTAATGCAACTGTTGTACGGTTTCCCTTTTGCAATTGACTTTCTCAGATCTTTAAGATACTGGCAACATGCATATATATATATATGTACTAACGAGATTCTTCAACGTACATTCAACGTGAATTAAACGTATTTTTCAATCAACTAGTCCTAACTTATGAAAAAAGCAAAATATCAAGCACGAACTTTCTCCTCAACCCAATTCTTACGCAACTCCTATGACAAACGAATGAGCAAATCTCAAGCTCCCACTATCGACCGATAAGAATAAAAGCCCACGGGTAAACATCACCAGTATCCAAATCCAATCAGAGACTCGTGCACTGCAGCTAGGCGTAAAACAAAAAAAATGCCACCGAGTAAGTACACATGTAGAGACACACACACGCGCGGCTCGATCAGCCGAGAAAGCGGCATAAATCCATCGGAGCGTCTCGCCGTCGACGCACAGGCGTCAGCGAACTCGCAGGCATTAGCGTTATTGTCGCTCTCCAATTAAGCGCATCATCGCCGCCGTATATATACATGCGGGAGGAGAGTGAATCACGCCCGCGTCACGTGCAGTGCTCGCCGCCGCAGACTTACGACACTCGCGCGAAGCTAATACACTACACGCACGCCAAGTGATTTCTGAGAGAGTGAGAGAGAGAGGGAACGCACGCGACAAGACCATTCCGCGCGTTTGCGAACTGTAACGATCCCGATAAGGTTCTGGTAATATAGCAGGTGTTTGCTCTTGTACTTGCGTTGGCAGCTCCTCTGAGAATGAGAATGACTTTTATTAATTGACGATCGATGGCTGAGGCAAACGGGGATTTGTATGCGGTGCGATCGATGTTCCCTTACTGTTATTGAATTATTCACTCGAATGAATTATTCTTAACAAATACTTTAGTTGTAAATAACGAAGTTTAAACTGTTATACTAATGCATTTATCGGTATAGGTATTATGAATATGATTTTGTAGCAAGTGGTGTCCAGATGTTAAACCATTTTTTTCTCAGCATGGGATTTCAGTCACGTCGTGATGGATATAGACTTTGGAAGTTTTAACAATCCATATGGTGCAGATCTCTTTCTATCCTGCTTTTAAAGAGCTTTAATGTAGGTTTCCCCTATTTGTGCAATAGCCATTGCAGCTTATTGGTCTGCTGGAGTTGACTGATAAACGAACTAATCTGTTTGATTTTTCATGCGCTAACGAAGTTTAATAGACCTTTTTAATGTAGTAATTGGCTTGGTTACATTGTTTCACGCTGCTCGATAAGAGTGATGCACGGATAGAACGTTTTCCATGAAAGTTACAGTAATGCATGGATATTACTGGTTTTACTCAATGGAAATAACCTTTCAGTTTTTTTTATTCCGCATACCTATCTTTATCAGGTGTAGTACTGAACAGTGATTAGAAAATCCATTTTTGATCGTGTTTCAAAAGATGTTGTTTAATTATTTTTTTAAAATCAATGGGCATCGATAAAATTTTAGTATCGAGAAGAGAACTATGCAGAATTATCCACAATTTGACGAGCGATATAAAATATAATTGTTGAGTCAGCGAGCAAATAAGAAAATAACGAACGGAACACTTCGCGTAAACATTTTTGCTGATGTGTGTGTTTTTTTTTATTTCGGTAGGAGGCTGTTTGCGTTGAATCACAGTGCAAATACTAACTAAACAATGATGGCGATGCATATATTCCCTGATTCGAACTGCCACTGTCATATTTTTCTCTGCAAAATAAAAATAGGTTGGGGTGAGTCATTTTCTAATGATGCTGATGACCTTTATAGCACGCTAAATCTTTTAGAATACAATTTCACTTTATCAAATAGAAATTTCGATCAAAAATTAATAGGAATGTGTAATTTTACTTTACACAATTTTTTTTACTCAAATATTATAGTGGAAAAAGTGCCTGAAACTAATAAGTAAGGAAAATATGTGGCTTTGGTAACGCTTAGCAATGTTTATAATGGAAAAATTCAACTTAATTTTTAAGTTTACTTGAATTTGAGAGGATTAATGTGAAAAGTGCGGTAAGTTAAATACGCTTTATATATCAGCCAAACCCCTTTACATCGACTTTCAAATAAAACCGAATAAAACGGCCGAATAACACGTTCAATTTAAGAAGACTAATTTTTTTTAACCAAAATAAATAATTGAAATGATTTACTGAACATACGCAACTTTCTTAGCAAAACATTTTTTTCCATTAAGTGGTTACAGTTAATATTAATGTTAGTGAATTTCAGTTTCATTTAGCTTCTCACGACTCCGTAAGCATATTAAATTAATACTATTCTACAAAAAGCACGATTATGCTCTGATAAATATGTAATTATCAATAAATATGCAATTAGCAATTAGTATGCTACACGTAAGCGTGTATTTACTTAGGCCAAGTATTCACACGAATTCGAAATTGAAAATACAACATTATTAATAACTTAACATTACAAATCAATATTATCTCCTCTACTAATATCGTTACATTACATGACAAGTGCATTCACATTTTTGTTACGAGAATGTTACACTTCATTGATTATTCGCTACAGAGTACAAATACGTCACCTATAGCTACGTAGAACTGCGAATAAATTTATGCAAAATTCCGATATTATGTAAATTTGGTTTAGCATCAAGTGCTCGTGCAAACGCGAACATAATATTTGTGTAAATATTTTATACAAAATTAATAATTGAGCACGATTATTGTTTTTGTGTTACAGAAAAGCGCTATTCCAAAGAATTGTTTATAAATTTTCAATATTCGTCGATCAATAATATTCGATGTTATAAGACTGTTCATGTTAAATTAATCTTATTTCCAACGGGTAGCTGCAAGATTTTATGATTCAAAATTTACTATAAAAATATAATCATTTGTACTCTGGAAAATTATAATTCAAAAACTAACACGAAAAATCATTTGCAATCTTATTATAGCAGAAGCACATTCAACGACCTTCGACGGCGTTAACATTTCCCTTTTCCGCTAAACAGAATTTGCGCACGCTTCGTCGAAATCGTGCTTCTTATGGCCGCACATATATAGAATATATAGGAAAAGAGCCGCGGCGGCGGTGGCCTAATGTCGCGTGTGTACATAAGTACGTTTCCGCGAAGAGACGCGTTAGCGACGGCTCGTAAGATACATATATATGTGTCGTTCGAGTGCATACACCGTTTCGCCCTTAATTTCCGGTGCCTTTAAACTTTTAACGCGATCTCAGCTATGACCACGGGGGTTTGGCGATTTAATCGGCATTCGTCGTTTCACTTTCGAAGTTTACGAGACGATGCGATACGTAAGGGTTGCGCTATGCGACTGAACCTTTTTGATTTGTATTGTTTATCGATGTATTGGCTATCGATTACCTTGGACAGGTACTGATTAGATACTGTGATTTGTGTGCTCGGTGGTATTGTGTATAATGTGGTGGTGTTGGGGTGAATGTATTGATTTTGGTGCATTGATATACGCGTATATTATATATATAACAGATGTTACTAAAATCAGCATAATCTTAATATTTGCATTTATGTCTTTATTTATATAAAGTTAAATTAGCTTTACGTTTCTATGCCGTAACGATTTAAAATGTATGGAGATTACTGTTGATACTAGTTTGAGGCGGAACGAGAATATGTAGCACCGGCATTTTCTTAGAAAGTCGTCCCATTGAATAATTTATTCATCGGAAGAAAATTAATTTCATCTACCGAGTCACGGTTTTCCGACATCAAAGCAAACAATTGGGCACTTACGTACGCATTTTCGTATAATTTTAACCGCTCATAATGTGTAAAGCAATCAAAATATCGCTACGTCATCAGTAACAACATTTTCGCTTGCATGAATTCCTTTGGAACTCTGCATATTAGTATCTTGTTATCGCTTTCATCGCGATGTTGTGTGCAAAAATCTCGGGGCAATATATATTCCGGAAATAAAGTAACTGCGCCGTGTAGCTGGCGGCGTAAGGGGTAAAATTAGAAGCGGGACAGTTTATTCACTCCCGCCGGTTGAATTATGTTTCTAATCGAGCGCCACACGCGCTGATTTATTCAGCGTGTCTATAGAGAGGGCGAGCGTTTTTGAAGTTTGCACATATGTATATATATTCACACCACACGTGCTGCGTTCCCGCGATATTATTTATGAACTGCCGTGCGCAAGTGGATTTTGGAAGTTTGCACTTTCTGCATCAGCGGATGGACAATGAATGTTTGCTCGAGCGTTAGATGCAGACCCAGTGGACGACGTGCGTTCCTGCGTGAAATGTTAATATGTATGTATATATCGGTGGGAATAATTGAACTAGCCGTTCGATTCGGGAGCTTTTAAAGCGAAACGAACGTCTATACGTAAGTTAATTTGATCTGATCGATAAAACTTTCCCTCCGCTGACTCATTGCGTTGTGTGGGATTCTTCGAAATATGTTTGTTTTTATACATGTGTATATATTTACGTAAAGTAGTCGCGTGGATAAGTATAAGAGTGATGTATAGATTTCTTAGAGAACGCGCTGCTTTTCCCTTCCTGAAAATCTCGTTTATTCTGACGTTCATTAATAATAACTGCTCGAGAAAAATCAAAACTACACGATTTTGCATTTCTATTCGCATTTATTTCAAGTATGCTGAATGGACATTTCTTGGTAAAGTAAATCAATCGTCATTAATCAGTTAGCAGATAAGAGAGAGAGAGAGAGAGAGAGAGAGAAGTAAAAATGCAAAATTACTAGAATCGTATTGGATTAATACTTTCCTTTTGAATATACTGCTCGGAGTGCGTGGACAATTGAAATACATCATCCAAGCTAATGTATACTAGTTTGTATTAATCAAGAGGCATTAAATTTTTGTTTGCCCGTCATTATTGGTATTATGTTGCCTTTCATTCGTCATAACATAACAATAATATTATGAGGCGTGTACCGCGATCAATAAAATATCTTCGAGATGACAAACCATTTTATTTTTTGTAAGCTTTTCCTTGTTCGTTTGGCTCCTGTCTTTTCCCAAATAGACACTGCTTCATAATAATATGTTCCTGTTATTTTTCCACGTGTGACAGTCCTTATTCAGCCACTAGTTTATTCTATGAAATTTGAAAAATATTAGTCGATCTAATACATAGAAAATTTGGAACATGTAATTTCGTATAAAATCAATATTATCCATCAACAGCTGTGATAATCAAACAGTGATTCGAGTGCACTAAACGCCGCATTATTTAAAAATGCAACAAAGAGAAAAGTCTGTGTAAAACCGTTCGCAGCTATTACCGAGCGTGAATATAGGTAATTGCTCAGAAAGCGAGGGAGTCATCGTCGGACTATACATATATTGAATTCAGTATAGTGGTCCCGCTGCACGTTCCCCTGTTTCAGAGAGTATCGATTAAAGTAGCAGACCCACCCCCAAAAGACAGAGTCTATACAAGATCAGGTTTTCGTAGACCTACTCTATCAAAATATCGATTACAGGCGGTCCTCTGTTGACACCATGTTCTCCACTTTCAGTCGGAAGATATTCTTTGGGGCGAGACGCACTAAGAATTTGTGAGTACTCCTAATGTACCTGAAATCTGTTTCGTGATTTTTGATGAAACAAAATCCTCATTTTCCTATAGCTGAGCTTGCAGGATGTCAAACTGGATTACCTTACTTGCATTCAAGCTAATATTTCCATTTAGACATTTTCTAAGCTACATTTATTTCCATACGTTTTATTCAACAACATCAACCTATACCATTATTATAGATCGTCTTCAATCGTGCGCATGCAAAAAGTATAAAAATTCTTCACAACCAAAGAACACACGAGGCGAACGTAAGAAAAGCCTTTGCACGATCAGCCAGAGTTATGCACGCATGAGCGTGTACGCGTGTGAGGTAGGAGCGGATAGCAGGGTTTTCTAGCTCCTAATTCGTATCAATCTCTATTAAGGGGGTGGTGGAAAATGGCAGTAGCTGACGGGGCCGCCGTTGCGTTATACACAGGACCCGACACCCTATCGGCTTCTCACCCTACATAAACCTTCACGTGTACCGTGCACATAGACACATCCGCGCTCAGCTCTCTTTATACCCAAACTCACGTATATACACGCCGCGGTGGTCCCGCAGTATATTATACGCGCGCGTGCAGCCATACACGCGTCGCTTCGTGTGTAAGCGTCGACCCCTTTACTTTCACGGTAACGCGAGCTTGCGCTGCCCTTTTTTCACCCTTGCGAATTTTCTTTTTTTACTTTTTTTTTCCTTCTTTCTTCTTCTTCTTCTTCTTTTTTTTAGTTCCGTGCGCAGGAAATTCAAACTCGCTCTGCCAGGACGGTGTGACGGGCTGTGTTAAAAGCATGCGGATTTTAGATCGGATAATTTTGATTTTTTTTTAAAGGGGAACCTTATCTTTTTTAAGTTCGCTCTTTAAAGTTACTATTCCTTCCTCGAGTCTAAGATAATTATCAACGGTATCGTTCAATGTTTTAAACAAGCGTTAGGCAATAATTTCAGCTCTGGACGCGAGGAAGAAAAATGCGCAAGAATCGTGCGGATGTTTCAAAAGCGGGCGGCGAGTCAAACAAGCCGATGAACCGCCGCGCGCAAATCCGGAGAGAGGCAAACATTACAATGCAACATGGAAGATCCGCTACAGCGAAAGCAGCAAGGCAACTTGAATAAGTATACACGAGAACGCTCCACCCTGTCCGATCCCCCTTACCGAGGGAGAAACAAAACAATAAGTCTTTTTAACGCAGCTGCACAGCTAGAGGAGCAGAAGCGAGACAGAGGGATGGCTCGTTAGGGTTTGGGCAAGCAGCAGCAGCAGCAGCAGCAGCGCGGCCAGCGTCAAACCGTCGGCTATACGCTTCATGGTTACCGCCGCACGGGTCTATACTCGCCTCAGCGGCGGCGGCAGCGGCAGTTAGGCGAGTTTAGTTTAATTCTCGCGATAGTCAACACTTCTGACAAAACCCTGATTACCAGCAGTTTCTCCCCTCCCGCTCCCGTTTCTGGCTTCGACTCGATGAAACTCCAGCGGCGCTTGTTGAGAGCCACGACGGGACTAGAGAGAGAGAGAGAGACGACGACGACGACGTTTTGCGCTTTCGTGCAGCTGCAGCGAGGTTTTGCGAAAGCTCCTGGCGCAGCTGTATATATACCGGCTCCGCCAGCAGCATTGAATTGCAATTCAACGCTGCGGCTGTCGACGAGAGCTTTAACAAAGTCCGTGCAGTAGCTCTCTCTATCTCTCGCTCTCTCTGGGCGAATTGAAGACGGCCCGATGTTGGCGCGGAGGATCGGTCTATCGCCGCGGACCGCTTGTAATTGAGTGGCTCTTTATGCTACCTCTCTTTTCTCTGGGCTCTTGGCGATTGGGCTAAGATCTCGGGGATGCTGCTGTTGCTGCTACTGCTGCTGACTTTGAGCGATATGCGCGGCTCTCCAAGAGAATTGAACTGGCCCATTGGACGGAAATAGAGATGCTGCATAAGCGGTTGAGAAGATTTAATTTTTTCTTTTAAATAATTGGACTTTCCGACAGGGGTTTTGTTCATTGATGAATATGAATTAATAACAATGATGGATTTGTATAAAAAATAAGAAGATTACAGATAAGACTGATTTTTTATGTACATGGCTTGTAACTAGCAACAAATACATGCCGCGTCTTCAACTTTACATTCCTTTGTGACGAGCCGTTATCAATTTCAACAATAATGAAAAATGAACTGTAAAAGGACGGAAACAAGATTACGCGTGACGTTGCCGCAAACGAGTTTAGCGCCAGCTGAGAGCAGGACGTAAAAGCCACGCAAGCAGATGCAGCCGCGCCGCGACGTTAATCTCGTGAAAATCGCGACAAACATCGTCGCCTTTCGGTAGACAAGAGAGCCCCGGTGTAATGCGGTGAGCCGCCATTTCTTGTTTGCCTCGGTATTAAGACGTATACCGTGATACAAGCCGTTGAAAATTGTTCAGGGGCAATGCGGTTTTCGGAATGCGGATTCTGGATCTATGTTATTTTTCTAGGCGGCTTAGAGATAAAGGATTTTTCTGTTTTCGTATAAAATATATATATTGATTTTAAGTAGGAAACTTTTATACTGCTTATTCGCAATGGAGCGATAAATTATGCATTATCATTATTAATGCAAATTCATCGATATGAAAGTAAAAAATATTTTTTTTTTAAATATCGATATTATATCGTTAATGATGAGTCACGTTAATAAACTCAAATTAAAATTACAAATTTTGCAATAGATACAGATAAATAAAATTATTATTATAAATTGACAATTATTATGAAAATAATAGAATCCGTCAAATATTTATCGAAGAATATTTTATTGTTCGTTTAAGAAACCGTACATTTAAATAGTGTTGTAACCCAGTCTTGCAGAACTAAAGAACTCATTTAAATGTTGATCTAATAGCTGTTTGCCGCAACGGAAGTCAGTCAACGCGTTAAACGTTAAAAAAATCTAGTTACATAAAACCGAGTGCATGTATTTTCGGGTATTGTAAACTTTACGACAATAGAATAGAGGCTTCACGATATATCTAAACGAACTTGTGTTTTACTCGTAAACCAACACATAAAAACTTGTTGAAAGACATTTTAGTGCAGGTACACAGATAAGAAGACGAAAAACAAAGTCATCAATGGATAATATCAAATTTATTTTTGATCTACACGACGTTCTTTCTTGCAATGAAAATGACCAACAGCCAGTCAGCTTTTCATATTCAAAATAAATTTCTATACTTTAGAGCTTTATGTAATTCCATAGTCAATTTCTTGATATATTTTGATATTATTCTTAAGTAATATTCTGATATTACGTATATCTTTATACTATTCAGATGATTCTATGCTCCAATTATGAAATTGTTGAACTTTTTAAAATGTTTCCAATATCATTAGGGTATATGATGTCAGTGGGATGTGGGTATTTGGATATGTAATGATACAATAGATACTAAAATTTGTTCGATTTCACAAAAATCTCATTGTATAAGCAAAATTACATGCAATATTTCAATGACCTAAAAAAATCACGTTAAAATAATACCAATTAAAGATAAATCATTGCTCTTATTGAGAAAAAAAGCTTCCATAATACTTTAGGTTCATGAACTACATTCACGTGACATTCTTATTATTTCAAGTGAAATTTGATAGTATTAAAAAAACAAAAAGGATTCAATATCTTTGCTTGCTATGAATTAACATAATAAAGCCATTTTCGCGATTGCTCGAATTTCGTCAACTTATTACTCCCGGCCCAGCAAAACTTTTCCACACTCTCTCACAATCCATTTATAAGAAAAACATTTATAGTACAACCAGCTGTACAATCTCCCACACATGCCGATCAAATTCGCCAACTTCAATATTTAATAATCGTCGAGAGCGATCGAATCAATCATCATTTACCTGTCAATCATCGAGCATCAGCCCAAACGAAACACTTTCTTCGCTCATTCATAGCGCTGGAATTTTCCAGCTCACCACGTGCACGAGTAACCTGAAAAAAAAGAAGTTGCTAGTTTACTTGTACGACTATACCATTCCGCGAAGTCTATATACATACGGAGCAAAGAGGAACGTAAGTATCGATTGTCGTATTTGCAGAAGCGCTGCCCATACGTAATCCGTAATTCCGTGCGTTAATTCCTCCTCCGTAAATTTCTCTCTCTCTCTCTGCCTCTTCCTTGCGATCGCACCTGCAGCAGCAGCTTTACTCTCATCGATTAAATTTGCACGCCTCTTCCGGGAAACGTTCCATTATATCACAATTAGCTTTAATCGCTCTTATGCACACATACACACATTTTTCTTCAACGCTGCACCCGTCTTGCAAGACGCACCGCAAATATCTGGATTTGTAGCTGAATTTGCAACTTTAATCCCGAAATATAAATAATTCTGAGTGGTACGTGAATTCCATAATGTTGTCGTTGACGAATTTGATAGATGTCAAAAATAGATAACTCATCTCATTTTTACTCCTCGAAGGAGATAAACTGAATTATTCATTTACTTGTCCCTTTTCCTTTCTCTCTTTGTCGTTTCGTGAATTCGAGTACGAGAGGCAGAAGAGAACGAATTAATGTCAAAGGAAACGATATAAAACCGTTAACTCTAATGATCGTTTAATATCTCTATAAAAAGATCTTTATAAACTAGAAAATCGAATAGATTAAGATCGAACGAATATATTAAGTTCAATCTATGTTTATGTTTTCCATTTCAACCTGATTAAACTTTCATATCCAGTAAACGGCTACAAGTATGTCATAAGGAAAAAACGTAGCGTAGTAGCGACATTCCAATAAAATATTAAATGCGCTAAATGATAGTGTACAACAATTAAGGTTTAGCGCTGCAAAGTTTTCGTGGAGAATCGACAGAAAAAGAGCCAAGATAAACTCCCTTTTAATCTCTCTAAAATAGGGCGTGAATCGCGCAAATTGGTCTTTCCCGGAGTTTAACTGAATTAAAGTTATTTCTCGAGAACTACGTATCTCAGAGTAATTATGCTTCTCGTTTTAAAACAACTGCAGCTTATCCTTTTTTCGCAAGAAAAATCTGCATATAAGACAATTGCTTTGTTACACGTAGAATCCGTGACGCTAACACAGAACCGTTTCTTTTTTTTTCTGTTAAAACCGACACTGTCGCGTGAAAAGTAATCAATTTAAAAATCGAACTCTCAAATAAAAATTACCCGTGACATATATTGCGAAAATATAAATGTTCGCAGCCATTAAAATATACTCGGCTCGAATTGAAATAATCAAATTTGGATTAGCATATAGAAAGCGCGAAAACTGGCGAATTTCACAATTAATTGGAATTCTCTCATCTGAAAAGGAAATAATGAATATACACCGTTAGAGTTGTTTCAACTCGTCCGCAGCTATACTGGCAGAAAATAATTAAAAAGGAGCTGAAAAGCCTTTACAAGTTTAGTTATTGTTACAAAATTACTTTTAAACGAGCTGAATGAAATGAATGGCCCGCGATGCCACGGCGCGGGCGTAGTATTTATACTTCATAAAGTCGATTTTGCAGCATTCAACAAAAGTATATGTACCTTTTATAATTTGAAATATATATTTTATAAGCCATTATTCTTTTTTTATCTTCGTAACAATTACACCGACATATCGTTTCATCCATTGTATAATGAGCATTCGAGCGACTTCCCCCTCCCCATCCCCAATATCTTTCCTCGCAATAACCATGAGCTCAGCAAAAAGCCCATGTCCTCCTTATTCTGGCCCACATGCAGCATCCAATTCCCCAAATCTTTGTGCATTCATCATTCCGTTTTTAAGGTCTTAAACGAGTACTCGGTCGCGCGCACTGCAAGTTCCTCCGTCCTCCTTTCTCTCTCTCTCTCTCTCTCTCTCTCTCACGCACTCGCTCTCGAAGGGGTTTCACATGACGTCACTGGGAAAGACCGGCGAGAGTTCGCTGCCTCCGTGCACTACCGGGACTCCTCCTATATATACATACACATAATGACGCACTCGGTGCATACAATTCGTGCACGTGCATGTGCATCCGTCCCCCCCTCTCCAGACACACACCCACACACACACACCGAGCTTGTATATGTGCGCATTTATTTCGCTATCGAGCTGTGCAGCCGGTTATTTACGCGTGTGTGCGCGAGCATATAGAATCAGCTCCTCTCCCTCTCCCTCTCTCTCTCTCTCTCTGGAAAAGTGAATGTATTATTTTGTAAAAATTGAATTTTCTCGTGTTTGTTCGGCGGGAGGTGGGTGGGGTGTATATAAAGCGGCGCGCGCTTTGAATGCGATTGTTTGCCGTGGCGCGCGGCGAGAGAGCGATCCATGATGAGGGCACGATTCGCAGCGGAGCTCGCGCACGCTTGCCGGGGAAATTGAGGAAAATAGCGCTATGTTTATACACGGAACTTTGCGCCCCGATGTCTGTAATGTTATTTATTCATACCTGCACACTCGCGGCGTGCTTCAATGCGGATAGGTTATTTCATGACTATCGCGGACTGGATAAACGGTGGATGGGGTTTGATATTGGAAATCTGGGGGGGAAATAATTGACTTTTGTAATTGAGTTAATACTTTAAATATTTGGAAAAAGCTCGTTTTAAGCTCATTTTAGGATGCTTATATGTTTATATTGATTATTTTTTTTGATCAACTTTATTCTGTGACACAGTGATATTGTTTATTCCAATAAATTAGCGCATATGAATTATTGTAATAATAAGAAACAAAGTTAATTTTAATGACATGCATAATTAATTCAAACATTTGTTGTATTATTATTTACAAGTTAATAGTAATATTTAGTATTTGCATACAATTGAACAATATTGAGAATATCAATACGAATTAAGTTGTCATTTAAGCTTGACCTAAATCCTTTATTGGATACATAATAAATCCAGAAAATAAAACTCCACTTCTTAACTGTCAGCACGGTGTCTTGGATTGAAAACAATCATCGTAATATGATTTACGCACACGAAATGATTAAACCAATCAACGGCTTGTTGAGCCGCATACGCATAATTAAACGCATACACCGATAATATTCATGGCTACATACACATAACTTTTGCGAGAATCGTTGAGCGATCGAACAATTTCGACTGCAACAGTCTTACGATAATTGTCCTCCACCTCCCCAATTATTGACTCGAACTATCACGGATTAGCGGAAAATCGATTAGGTTATATATGCATTACGCGCGAATTGTTATTATTTAATGTCCGGCACATCTGGCTGCGCATGCGTCTACATCGTGCATACATGTACTTATAGTGTGTGTAGACGGGCGCTGCACACGGGGAACGGGAGTATGTCGTTTCGTCGAACTTCGTACTTATACTGGTGGTGGTCGTGCGCTCGAGTATATATAGCGCACACGGGGGGCCGTCGAATTGAATTTTCAATGAGCCGAGATTGCCCAGAAGCGATCGACGCATCATTGTTAATTACTTCGGCAGCTTCGTCGTTTCGCTTTTACGCCAACGAATCGTGCTGCATTATTAGCTTTACATGTATCCTGAGAAAAAAACTATAATCCGAAAGAGTACGGAACGTTTTTAATAATACAGGGCATTGTAAGCAGCTGTTTTATTGAAATACTTGACACCAGCTAGATGGATACGCCAAATGTATAAAGTAAAGATGTATTAATAAATTATATTTATTATTTCTTTCCTATTAGATACAGGTGTACGTGTTACGAAAAGCATTATTATTGTTAAAGAAACACTTTGTTTTTCGCTTGGAAATTTCCACGAAGGATATTATTAAAATTGCCATCGATTGAATCTTTTATAAATGCGAAATATTTGAATGAAACAAACAAAATTTTAATGTAAATCTATCACGTAAGTATACAGCGTTATACACCCACACACGTACACGACGAAACAAAGAGAAAATGAAATTTTCAAATGACTATATATTCGTAGGTAATGCACGTTACACTAGAAGCCCCCCTTCAAATTGCAGATATTCATTTTCCCCGAAAATGCACGTACCGCGCGGCCGCACAACTTTACCGATATCGCCAGGAAATTTCGTAGCCTTGCAGCAGCAGCTGCGCGCTGCAAAGTCGATATAAGAGTGGTAGCCGATGAACTCGACGAAGAATGCGATACGCTATACATTATATACCCTTTCAGCTTGTCCCTCGCAGACCCTCTCTCTTTCTCTCTTTCACTGTGTTACGTATACACGAACACAAATAATTGATAGTTCGGTAGCGGAATTAATTAATATGGTTTTAATTTGGCGAACTATTGGATCTGTATGTATGTGTAATATATGTGAATCGATATAATCAGCGATAGACGAGCTCCTTTCATTCTTCCTCGTCCCATTGTCAAATCGGTTCGGCCGGCCTCTCTCCCACCACCCACCAAAAATCACTGATGCTCAATAACAAGACACAAGCAGAAATTAATCACGTTTGTAATTAGTGGCATCTGCTGACTGATACACACAGGCGAATTTTAATTGGCCACCAGGTTTCGTTTTAATTGACATATATCCGCAATTACAGTTTATCGATGCTAATTATTTTATATTTAGAGGAGGGACATTGGAAATTGTATTTGGGGACCGTGTGCCCGCATTGAAAAATATCATTTACATGGACGGCAGCGAACTCGTGATTGTAGCAAATGTTAATGGATTGTTGAATCTTCGAGAATTATTCTCGTGACACGCGATAAATAGATTGCGCTGCATTCATATGTAAGCTGGATAATAATTATATTGTTCAAGTACGTTCTATTTTCATTCGATTCGATATCAATGCGTAATATAGTACAGTCATCCATCATGCATTGCTTATCTTTCGATATTGCGTATTGCTTTTTTTTTTCTCCGCTCACATGGCTATAATGATTCATAATGTTTATTTAACTTTACAGCGCTCAGTATTATATATTATGTAACGGAACTTGTAGCGAAGTTCATTCAAACCGCGACTAAGAAATTTCGATGTTCTCCTGCCTGAGAAGCATGTAAACCCACTTCGAACACTTGTATACGCGAGCGATAAACTATCAACCGCTCAAGGAACGAACAAGGCACATTTCAAAAGAAGAGACCAGAGATTCATGCTCAACACTCGCGAGTAATTTGCTCCGAGCCGCGGAGCGTCATCCCCAGCGATATTCGCTAAACGTTTCTACGATATCGCGGGCCGCGTCTTGATGACAATATCCCCAAGTGATCGCGACGGAGCTTTTCACACCCTACGTCGTATCTCTCGCGGGAGATAATATATGTGCACGAAAATGTAATGAACAGCTGCGCGTCTTACGTTACACACTAAATCCTGTATACGTATGTATACACGCGGAATTTCGTGCGCGTGTCATAAGCTGCATCGTAGGAAATCACAAACGTATATATATATTTTGCGTCTAGTCGCAGTGCACAGCAGTTCCACGTCTATCCATGCCCTCCACACACACGCGCGAGCGCAAACACACAAATGTATACAGGGGCATACAGGCGCGCGTCATTTATATGACTGTTCCTTGGGCGTAAGTTAAATCCGAGTTAGTGTTCTTCCCTCCCTCTGCGGTTATACAGTTCGCTATACCGAAACTAGTTTCTGCGGCGTATACGTAGCATCAAGTCGCTATTATACAGTGTATTCCACTCTGTTCTTCACTTCTCTCTCTCTCTCTCTGATTCTGTGCTGTTGCTGCTGCTTTCTCTGTCTCCCTGTGTGCATTAACTTTTTATCCGCGTGACTTCGTTTCCGTACCGCGGAGCTGAGCGACTCGTATATTACACGTGTAATTAGGAAGGAATATTGTCCGCTCGAATGGAATTATGCTCTCATTTGGCGCTTATCATTATTTCGCATTTTGAGAAAATGTATAATGAATATGTGTGCATCGCGGTTTTGAGGTATAAAAGTTTATGGCTTTTCGGCTTAGGCGAGTTATTTTCCAGGGATAGGAGTATATATTTGTTCGAACTCGAATGAAATTGAGTTTATTGGCGCAGCATATTCCCGGTCTGAATTTCATGCAAATATAGCCTATTGTAAGGATGCGCAGGATCAGTTTTCAGGTAAAAAGAAAACTGATTTCTATTCAATTATATAAAATACTCGATAAACTAATAGTTGAGAATTTATGGATTTCGTAGGATTAATAATTAATATATCTAAAATGACAGACATCGTTTAATGTGTCACACAGCAACGCTTCCAACAATTATCACGCGCGTAAGAAACAAACCCACGCTTCAAGTATCGTTATTTCCAAAAGTAACATTTGCTAAGTTAATCGAGTTTGTCTTTGCTTTCCTCGCAAAGAGTCCATCAGCGCTAACGTTTCGTTACAAACACACACGGTGACATGGAAATCGATAAAGAAAGGAAAGGATAAGTAGCAAAGCCATTAAAATCGCGTTCCCTATCCTGCGTATACCCGCAACAAATCCAACTTCCAGCTCTTTTTCTTCAATCGCGACAGCATTTCACCACGCAACTGTCACTCCTATACCGTTCCCAATCGATTCGTCAAACATTTGCCAAATAAACAAACAAATCACGAGCTTCGAGCAAACGAAAGATACTCGCTAAATACTCGTCTAGACCGAAAAGTGTGTATCACATACACAGAGAGAGAGAGAGAGAGATAGGTGGCTTTCCACGTCTCTTACACTTCCGCGCGTCTCCGCGGGCAATTAAAGCGAAATTCTATACATGCCGCGGTGAATTATACGACTCGGCTCTCTGCCTGAAACAGCACTGATATACCACGTTCTCCTATTTCCGATTCGCCCTCTCTCTCTCTCTCTCTCCCCCGCGCGGGGTTAAATAATACCTTGTATATACATATATACATATATATATAGAGGGGGTGAGAGAGTAGAGAGGGAGGAAGAGCTGTTTGCGACCGCGAGCGCGCGCATCTCGAGACGTGTCTTGCGGTGCAGAGAGAGAGAGAGAGAGACAGAGAGCGAGAGCCCGAGACACTGCTGCTGCTGCCGCCGTTGCTGTAGCCATTCGTGAGAGAGCCCATTGTTGAAGAGCGAGGCTCGCGAGAGCGTAAAGGTGTAGGCGAGATTTCTAATGGAATTGCTCTGCCGACATTCGGGGGACGATTGTTGTTTAATTACCGCGGATTTCCGACTAGGCGAGATTGGTGAGCTGCTGCTGTACCGGGAAGTAGTGGGAGATTTTTCGGATGAGGCGGTATTGATCTTTGAACGATGCGGGTACAGAATATGAGTTCCTTTACAGCTGGAGGGTTAAAAAGATTTGTGTAATCAGCATTTTTTGACTGAGTTACAGTAGTGACAACATTTGCAAGATACTCAGTGTGGTTTATAACAAAAGTCTAATCCAAGAAGCTTAAAATTTGATTATAATAAAAAATACTGAAAAATACACAAAACCCATTAACTTGTAAAATATTTTCTGATGAAAAGCATAAAAAAAATACATTAATGATAATTGCATTCCCACAGATACATGCAAGATTTTACATTTAATTGTATATATTTAGCAAGTTCATCATACTTCAAGAATGTCCCGTGTAATTTAGGAATCTTAAAAATTTTACATCTAGGAAATTTCCGGGGGACCCAGCAATTTCATTAGATAAAATCACTTTTCGTGCCCAGAGTAGATTATGCGCAAGATGTTTATGGCTTGCACTAAAACTCCTTTGGATATTTCAGATTTGCATCTCTACACACAAAAATCCCGGCTAAATATAGTTTAATTAATAACCTAATTAATTTACCGCGAAACGATGTAGCCGTAACGAAACGAGCAGTGAAAATGTTCTTACCAAATTATTATTCCTAGAAACATAAAGTTGAATTTCTAATGAAAACTAATAATATTTCCGTTGTCGAGGTGATGAATTTTACGGGCCAGTCCGTACACCGTCACTGTTAATTGGTAACAATGTGAACTTGTATTAGTTCAATATGCCTAGAGCATACATTTACTCGGGCTTCTCGTACATTATGGCGATAGGCAGATCCTCATCTACATTTCACTGCGACTGCGAACACAGGATTAATATGTTCCAAGTATTCCCCGGCCTTCGTTAACGATTCCGAAACTTCCCGGTTCATTATACCATGAGATCTTGCCAACATCTCTCCGCGCACCTACTAACTTTGGTCGAAAATAACTGCAACAGGAGAATACATGACCTACTTGAGCTATCTCACGAAGAATATAGGATTTTTTTTGACGTAATCATACTTCATTAATAGCTTCAATCTCAATCATTCCTTGTATCTGAAAAAAGTCTCCACGCGGGCGAAACTGAATACTTTGTTAGATCGAAAAGAAATACTGTGTAATATCCGTGGTTAAGAGCTTATAAACAGAAAAATTGGGTAAGCCTAAGCATTCATCCAAAACTTTAAGTTGAACCATCGTCTCGGAGACGCGCCAATAACCTCGATATAAGTCAGCGCAGAAGGGGGTGAGACGTCGTGCACC
>UELU01147197.1:30191-97502 GCA_900490025.1 Megastigmus dorsalis
TTTTTTTGACGTAATCATACTTCATTAATAGCTTCAATCTCAATCATTCCTTGTATCTGAAAAAAGTCTCCACGGTGAAACTATATACTTTGACAGATCGAAAAGAAATACTGTGTAATATCCGTGGTTAGGAGCTTATAAACAGAAAAATTGGGTAAGCCTAAGCATTCATCCAAAACTTTAAGTTGAACCATCGTCTCGGAGACACGCCAATAACCTCGATATAAGTCAGCGCCGAAGGGGGTGAGACGTCCTGCACCTGTTACGGGTACAGCTCAAACGCACATACACACACTCGCACAGCGTCGTGAATTCTGCCGCGGACGTAATTTACAGCAACTATATATATATAGAACGGGGGCTTATACGTACAGGCGGCATTCCGCGGCGTACAGCACGGTGGACTAGTGCTAATTAGCAGGCGAGCCACGGCGGATATCCGATTTCCTGGGGTCCCTCGCCTCGACGTATATATACGCGCGGGTAATGGCTGTACACCTCCTTCATGGATTTCCCCCAGGCGTCGTACTTAGCGATGCTCTCTCTCTCTTGGCCCTCCTTTCAAGATTGTATCTCTCTTTTGGTATCGTCCTGGGGAGGTTTGCAATGGGGATGGAGGACATGCCTTTTGGTGAATCCGTTTCTTAAAGTAACCGACGAGTAAATCCACAGTGGACAAATCTTAGAGGAAAACTCGTAGTCGTTATCATTCTTCAAATCGGTGCGGGCACTCAAATACACCATTCGGAGCGTTCCGTATTCCACGAATCGCCAAAGATATACTTCAAATCGATAATCTCAAGATTGTATTTCAAAATGTACAACGACTCTTCCGTCACTTTTCACGCCTTACTTAGTAAATCAAATTTCGTCCTGGTCGAGCGCGTTCATATCGGTGAGAAATAAAGTAGACTCTCCCTCGCCAACTATTCATTGTCTGGCGTAGCTGCTGCAGCACTTGACATTATCGCCACTTAGCAAGTTCGACATCCAAAGGCAGAGAGGGTCGGACAAGTAACATGAAAGAACGTCAGAGTAGCTCGGAGCATTTAACGAACTTCCGCGAGCTGCTGCCGCTGCTTCGCTGTATAGTGCAAGAGAGCCCGGGGTCTGTGAGCTGGAGCCTCGGCGCGCAGCACAGCCACTGTTCTGTCAGTCTTGGGATCTCCCGGCCCGTATCCGCCGGCGGTTCTGCTGCCCATGCCAAGAGCCAGAAGATACCGCTTCTTCTTTTTCTCAAGAGATAATAATGAAAGATATTCTATTTAGTGTTTCGTTAAATAATCGTTGTGGAAAGAAGCATAATTAACAAATTGATAGACCTACTTTTACCACTGAAAGTATGGAAACGTGTATGGTTTGAGTTATATAAATACACGTCTAAGTAGATATCTCCCGAGTTTAATCAGACACGCGTTACTATAATGAATATTTTTGTCTCGTATAACTGATGAGTTTTTTTATCCAGATCGTATAACTAGAATAAATCCATGTACAATAAAGATCTCGACTCTCAGCAGAGTTACTAAAAGAAATAGTCGCAGTCATGGACGTGCAACAGTGATTTCAAATTTCAGACTCGTGCGGGCGTGACATTGATCACATCATATAGGCAAACGGAATGTCGGACGAGGAGGACACGCAGAGTTTGGCATGATACTACACAATGCAGTCGAATGCCGTATATACAGAGTGGACAGGTGAGAATGGAAGCGGCAATGAAACACTTTATTGTGCCAGAGAGAGAGAGAGAGAGGGAAGAGGGAAGAGGGCTCGTACGAAGCAGCAGCAGCAGCGAAGGCGAAAAAATGGCTGGTCACTCGGCTGACTATTCTAGCCCTACGATAATCGAGGCCCTTTCCTCTCGCGTACACACACACACGTACACGGCCGGTATACACGCTTTTATTCGACGATCTTTTTCGCCTCGCTGCGAGCCTCGTCGCGAACAGAGAATCGCGGCGCCCATTGTGATTTATGTTGACGGTGCGCCAATTCCCCATTGTTTCGCTCGCTCTATACATTCATCGTGAATTTTGATACCCGCGCTATTTCACCCTTTTTTTGCTTTTTCATTCGCGCGCGGTACGTGGGAGCGAAGGTTTAACGCTATATACTCGCGAGAGGTAATCCCGGCCCAAGCTAAGGGTCCTAAATGGATTTTGACAAAAAATAAATGGAAGGAGTAGGGTAAAGTTGAGAAGGCGGAGCGATATGCGTCGTAGTGGAAAGTTGGTGTGTGTGCTCTCTTGCACTCACTCTCTCTCTCTCTCTCTCTCGCTTTCTCCACTCTAGTGAGCTCGCGGCACCCAAGAATCTTAAATTCAAATTTTGAATGCCCTTTTAATTGCTTTTTTACGGATATGCAAATGGAATTATTGCAACGTGAGCTGCATAAAGACTCTAACCGCTACGTGGAATTTAAAATTTAATTTTATATAACTGCGAACTCATTGGGAGACGGCTTCCATTTCTGCAAATTTTTAGTTTATCTACGATGAATATTAATGCGATTTCGGTCTCGCACTCTTGATATTGCGAGCTGCGACGGTAGAGGATAGATGTATGAGGCTTTTCTTTTTATCATTACCGATAATTATTATTCACTTATAAGGAGCTAAGAAATTCATTCGGTTAATTTGATATTATCATTTGTTTGACGAATAAAATCAGTTTTTTTTTTATCGCAAACAATCGGATCATAATTATGCTATTGCACGCTGATTTACTCTGTGAATTGTGTATAAGCTTTTAAAAGTGAAGCATTACAACGGGAGACAAACTTAATCCGTCATAGAACTTTTTATACGAGCGGGCTTTTTATATTTTATTATAACTCTTATTCGGTGGCGGTATACGTGGAGCGCACTCGAACTAAATAAGTCGCGCCAACCAATGGGAACAGAGAAAAAATTTCGCCAATGCGCGCGCGCGCATGTCGCCGTAAAAATCGCATAAAATCTCTTTATTCCTCATTCATATTTAGCGCACGATTTACATATTACACGCTCACTCATAATTTACGATTCAGCTGCGCGTTATATGTGTACATATACTGAGCAAACAGTTTTTTTTGCCCCACTCGCCTATATTTCGCGCTCTTCCACTCTCGCGATTTTTCTATGGCGACACTCTTCCTTGCAAATCGACACGCAGTGTACAGTGGCTTTGAGTTAATTACCACTCTTGCTGCATATGTAATTATATTTTGTACAAATATATTCTTGCGGGTGTGCACTGGAAATGACCTGTTTGAAAATAGATCCTCATCTTTGGATTATCAATTACAAGATTCCCAAGGATTACGAAAATGGGATGGATTAGGAAGAGTATTGCCATGAAGTAACGAGAAGCAGACAGTAGGTATCTCGATAGCAAATGTTTACTGTCTATCTTCCGATTTATTACTCTTGCATTTTTCTATTTCATGGCAAGTCATAAGCTAGTCTACCGCAAAGAGGTTCGATGGCCTGTATTGTAAACGGGAATCGAACCACGGATCTGGCGGACGATCGTAGACCGGGAATGAAAAACTCCTAAGCATCTAATTTACTTTTTCGCGGTTGCCGCTAGGCCTCTGCCATTATTTTACATTTTTCGCCATAACGGCAGCCGCGTTTTGCAGTAAAATTAATGAGATTCAAACGACGAATCCTTAGTTTCTTTCACCAATCGCCATTCAAAATCGTCACGTGTACTCGCAAAGGTTATCATCGCATCAAGAATCCCCTCTATTAATAAATACTAAAATCGCGCGTACCATACTATAAATTCCACGTGTAAATTATATCCGCGTGCGAATAGGGCCCTTACACACAGACGTGCACACGCTTAGCCATTACTCAATTGAGCGCGGGCGTCGTTTAACTGTATTATGCAGGGATAATGGTCATCCTAACGGTCCTGCATTGCTGCGCCTCTCTCCCTTCTGCACCGCCTCCGCCACCGCCGCCGCTGCCACCGCGTCATAAATTCAATTTCACTTAGGAAATGAATAAAGGATCTTATAAATCTATAGAGTTATAAATAATATATGGCTATTGAAATTACGAGAGTTTGAGTGTTATAACGATAATGCGGATCGCATGATTGGTAATCATTTTTGTCAGTAACAATAGGCAATCGTGCGAAGAGAAAAGTTGGAATAACGAGGAGCATTGTATCGTATACGAAAGTTTGCGTCCCAATTCGAGAGTTACATAGAATAGACGCGTCGTCATCTTCAATCAAACGCTGCTTGTTTACACAAATTTGATACCGAATACTGTCGTGTAAACAAACTTTTGAATTTCATGCTGGGACGGGGGGATGTATCGCAAGGGAGCGCGAGAAGAAAAAAAGGGAAGAACTCGCTCGGCTCCCAACGGCTTTATCCCCTCTCGTTATTTATTTATTTTTTTTTTTTTTATTGTGTATGATTGATCCTTTTTTATAAAGCCGACTCATGGGCACACATTCTTCTCCCCCCGCACATCAGTTGTCTCGTGTGTACTTACTTGGAATTTCCCTGCCGACGATGGATATTAATTCCCACGGAGACTTTGTAATTTGCCGCGAGTGAAGAGGCTATATGTTGTACAATTTTTTTTCCCATCGCTATCGTACAAATCCACTTGAATCGAGTACTTCAGAAATAATCAAGTGGAAAGTGATTTGCCGTAATGGCCTCTTTGGCTCGAAAGAAGAATCTATTATTATTAATCTTACTATTCATGCGTAATTAAAATTAAAATTATTATCGCATCAAATACTTCTGGCACGGAGAATCGTATATCAAAAGTTATATTCAAGTTTCCTTTGCGCACGAGAGCTCGTTACTCCATTATTATGTTTAACTTTTAGGTCTGGACGCAGGACGGGTTGCATATCGCGTGGGGCAAGTGTCAAGCAATGCCACGAGATCCGCAACTCCCCGACGATATCTCGAGTACACCGTTGAACCACTATATTATATACTCGAGAGGACTTTATGAAATTTTACGCACGAGGACTGTTAAGCAGCGTCTTATAAGATTTCTATTAGCTCCAGATGTAAGTAGGTTAAGCACTACTTGACCAATGTGATACTCTATTGTTAATGTTTATCTTGATTCTGGGTTTGGACTTTGCTGTAATGGAAAACTGTAAGACTATAATGTAAGGACGTAAGATCCGAGTTTGTGTATATCGAGCGAAATATAACGTATTCTGTATAATTTTTAAGCAATACATTGTGCTGAAGTATTTCGAAAATGATGATTCGAGAAATGAGTCATTAATAGATTGGTCAATTTGTGCCTCAGGTGTCAGATATCAAATTGATTCGGTCAAAACCGATTATTCTTTGGACAATGGAAAAATTATTTAAATTGTGAATCATCGTATCCGTGATCCTTGAGTTTTTCTTTGTTCACAATCCTAGCCAATTTCATTCGTTGAAGGTATAGCAGCAATAACGAACGTTGATTTACATGTTATCATTGAAATTCTATTGGTATATTTATAATTGCTTCGAGCATTGGAAACTGATGATCGCGAAATATTCTGGTATTACAAGCTGATCTTTTTTACTTAATTTCAAAATAGAATATAAAGTGCAATCATTTATTAACATCCAAGTCGGGCAAAGCATTAATAATTATATTAATGTCGTATCTTCGAATTCTGAATACCCAAGCAACGAATATTCCTCAAAGTGATTTAAATTTTCGGATTGAAAATCTACGAATAGCATATCGATTGCTCTCTTTTTTATTCTTAAATCATTTCACATAAAAGCCGAAAGAACAGTCGAAAGACGGCGTAATTAACGCGGCCGCAAATAAACACCTCTCGATAATGTGTGAGTTTATGCTCAAAACACAGACGGAAGATCAGCCAGTCCTGTATACACGCGTCTCGCACATCAACACTCGCGCGCATATGTGTATATACAGAGAGAGAGATAGAGATATTCCACAATCCACGCATAAATATACATGTCCCACATTGACGCATACACACATAAACGCACTCGCATTGAAACTTGGCGTTTACAACCACATATAGACCCACACACACACACTCACATCTCGTTGTATACTCAAACGTAGCATATATAACCCTTGGTTATGTTCGCGAGCATTCATGGTACACCCATACACGTGTGTATCGGCGAACGCAACGCAGTAGCTAAAAAGGAATATAATACATATAGTGTATTAAAAATATTAGCTCCTCTCCGTTCTTTGCGGCGGAATTCGATTTGCTTTTAGCGTATGTGCGGGCGCACGAATCTGAATAGCAGCCGCGTTTTCTCCGCGTGCGGGGCTACGTATATATAGGAAACCTTCTTCTTTCTCCCTCTCCCTCGCGCGCGAGGGGAACAGTTGAGACGTTTTTAAAAATGCAACGCATCGCTTCGTGGGAGAGTAAGAGCAAGACAGAGAGAGAGAGGGAGATAGGGATTTACGAGCGAAGGCGCGCGAACCATCTCCTCGCTATTCTCTCTCTCTCTCTCACTCTCTCTCTCTCTCTCTCTCTCTCTCGCTCTATTCTTTATGCGTTCGTGATTTATCGCTGTTTTTATCGCGCGATTTCTTAAGGAGTCGATAACTATTTCTTTTATGATAATGCCGTTACTCTTCTAGTGTGCGCCCGCGGAGAGCTTTTTCGGGGGATACGCCTGCGTGTGTGTGTGTGTGTGTGTGTGAATATGCAGAGCGTCGCGGTGGTATTATGTAGGAGTGTGTATGGACGGGATGTGTATAAGGCTACGTTTTGGCGCCGATTTATTCGTCGCGTCTTTTTTTTGAGCGTGCGTCAACGGATCAGACGTGCATTTTTGCTCGAGGACTTTTTTTCTTGGCTGCTTGATGAAGTGGTTGTACTGGCGATAGTCTCGGGGAGAATCTGCAAATGTGGGATATGCGTCTTTATGATTCTAATTTTATTGTCCATGATCGATGGCTCAATTGTGTCCTATTTCGACATTATATATACTCCACTACTTAAAAGTATGAATGCTTGCATTTCTCAATTGCAAGGGTAAATTCCTTTTTAGATATCATCCAATTTTTTTTTATTACTTTTGTTCTATAATCTCTATTTCTCACACGAGGTATAGTAAAATCATTAGAGCTTGAAATGGGTTACAAGAGAGCGTTGGGAGATTGTATGAAAATTGAAAGCCCTTTAATCAATGCTTTAAACAATATAAAGTGAAAACGTAGACCATTTAGTTTGATAGCTGTCTGTTAATATATTTCGTAATTTGTAGTGAAACTCCGTTCGAGTAATTAAACCGAAGTCAAATATGAACGTTAATAAATGGTCTTTAGTTAATGCAAAAGCGAGTGCAAAATAGTATATCCGCCATTTTTGCACTACCATCCGATGAAAATTTCGCGCAAAGCATAAATAATTTTTGCTGTCGCCCGTAGATCGCTTATCTAAATTGCGCGTCCCCGTTATCCTGTTTGCTTGTATATACACTGCATATATACAATACCTTAACACTTTGGCGAGAGATAGAAGCAGCAATCCACTCGCGAACATTGTAACAGCAAAGTTCTTTGCTGTCGTCCTAAAAATCGTGAGCAGTTGGAAATCTGGTGAATTTAAAAAAAAAAAAAAAAATGATTTTACGCACTCGGTAGCGGGGTAAGTGAATTGAACTACGCTTTTAGTGCGAAATCAAAATCGAACCTTAATTTAATTTCTTTTACATAACTGTGTTTGTACAAATATGATTGAATAGCATATAAATGATAATAAGGAGAGCAGCGGAAAGTTCCAACAAATATGCCCCCACCTCCCCTAAGAAGATCAATGAAACGCATACCCTAGTTTAGCGATCAGTAAGTTTTGAAACATAAAATCGTGGGAAAAATATAAATATAAGACACACTTCATAATGTAGTAAGACACTTGATTTTGATTATATTTTAAATTTCAAATTCAAGGCTATTTTTCTAAAAACACAAATATAAACTTCCAAGTAGAGTGCTAGCTTGTATAGTTCATTGTAAGCTTTAATCGCGTCGGTATCATTATACTCACTATTATTTTTTACATTCTTACACTTCTAATCCTTCGCAACATCGACACGCTCTTACATCAAAGTCTCAACTCGTACGATTAAATTTCCTAACTGATGTCGACCAGCTTTAAAGCAGCTTCTCAGACGGTATCGCCGTAACTAAGTAGCAACCAGTCGCTATTGTTTCAATGCGTTATGTCGCGGAATCGTCACCGCATACGTACACGAATCTCTATACACCTTAGAAACAAGTACTTGGACTCGGCCGAGCTCATTCTTAATGAGAGAAATAATAACGTTCGAAATAACCAACCCCCGAGATCAAAGGGAATCAAGGACCGTGCGCCCGGAAAAGAGTCAAAGGAAGAACGGGGATGGAGATAAAAGTCGCGACAAAGGGAAATAACGGTCATTCTGAAACGCGGAATAACAAACGGCACGAGGTGGGTGGAAAAACCAGGCAAGGTATATAGGAGTACTTGTGGATGTGCTCGCGCGTGAAATCGTAATTATCTCTTGCGCGGATCGCGCGTATTTGCCGCTTAGCGAGCTTTCGCGCTGTACTGTTTCGTTCGCAAAAGGGGGAATGAATGTGTAAGCGCCGGATCGGATGACGACCGTAAAGAGCCTTTGGTACTTTCAATGTTACTCGCAGCGCTGGACGTTTAAACGCAGACGTAGTCGACTTGTATTAGATACTATAGAGCTTTTTGTGAAAGATAAGTAAAGGCAGTGGAATGTCTTTGATACTATAATACATAATATGTTTTTGATTATTGAAGCCTGAACTCATTGAATGACAACAATAAAATGACATTTGCTGTCTTATGAAGGGAATGATCTACATTTAAAATAATTGGCATGTTAAAAAATAACACAATGTTTAAAAAAGTTTCTTCAATAAACGTCAAAATATACTATGTTGAATAAGTTTCAGTTTATGTTGTCTTATTCGTCCAACTATTATCAAGAGTGCATTTTTTTTAAACATTTCATATTTATTATGGCGAGTATCAATCCTATTTGCTTGATTTTCTTTGAAGTTATACGTGTACAGAAAAAACTAACAGCTTTCCATCCTCGCCACATTCAGAATCTTAAGAAATTCGAGAAAATGAAAAAGGGAAACCGTCTTGTACTGTAGTTACATTTACGTACAACCTTCAGGAACGATGTTGACACTTATACTTTAAGCCAATCTAACTCGGCTGTGGAAAAATATACCCCCAACTAGATGCCACAGATGAAGTTCGCGTACACGGAATAATACGCTAAAATAATGTAAGTAAATATTCTTGAAAAACCATTGATAGTAATCATATATAAATACTTATATTCGCAGGGTGAATTTAACTGCGCTCTAAATTTCCCATTAAACGACTGTAAAAGTACCATCGAGATTATCTCGGGAAGTTATCTCAAGCACGCAAATAGACCACAAATAACGCCGTAAACGAAGCGCCAGTAATTCATCTCGTATTATCACGGCCTGAAGCAAAAATGAGAGCAGAGAGAGAAAGAGAGAGAGGGAGAGAGAGAGAGAGAGAGGCAAGCGCGCTTGTACCATTAATTTCCACGGTTTCAATTTCCGTGCGCCTTTATCAAAAAAAGAAGAAAGACCGTAGAAGAGCGAAAAGGGAGAAGAGTACAGGACGAGCCGCTCTCAGGCTGTTTCGCGCGCGCGCAAGTTAATGCATTTACGCGCTCCGGCTCATAGGACGGGCATTATATAATATGCCCGTGTGTCTTTGTCGAGAAGAGAGAGAGAGAGAGAGGGGGCGAGTGTTTTAAAAATTTCCTTTGTTAGCGCGTACATCTCTATACTTGTCGAATGGGCCAGTGCGACTAGTGCCTCGCTCGCGCGCGCTCTCTCTAATAATGTTGGGGCGAGAAATGGGCTCGAAATTGCGTGTTTGTTCCGCCGGCTGAGTCCACCCCTCACCCCCTCCCCCACCCTCCGCCCTCCGCAGCGCATAATTCATCGCTCTATGCATTATTTCATAATGCGATTCTTTCCCCTTTGAATGTACGGTACCTCTTTCTATCTCTCTCTCTCTCTCTCTCTCTTTCTCTGTCTCTTTGTCCAAGCGAAAATGCGAAATTACACCGGTTGCGGGAAGGGATGCGCAGCAGGTGTACGATGATCATTATTACTTTCATCGATTGCTGCGGATTGAGCATTTGGAAAATGAGTCCGCATTTGTTGTAGGAGTTTTTCGGATTCTGTTGAAGAAATGATTATTCCCTTTCGTGAGAGGAATGTTGATTTTCTGGGGGTAAAAATAGATCCTCTCTGGTTCGCGGAGAAGTTTGTTTGAAAAAGACTTATTCTTTTGATTTTAAATTGTCGCAGCTGGACGAATATTTATTTAGACAATTTAGATATTTTAGAGCCTTTGAACGTATATACCTATACCTAACTAATAATCGACATTTTTGTCAAACGAAATAGATTATTACCGATAATTTAAAATCTATACTCATTAAAGCTGACCGACAACCCATAACTGCTATACATATACCCATGAAATCGCAAAAAAATTATTAATGTAGTACTGTCGCTACTTCCCTAGTCAAAATAAGAGCACTTTTTATTTTTTGCTTATTTACGATTTATACTAATTTAAAAAAGCTGCACAGACGAACTTACGCTATAATAACGATTGTATATTGATATTGAATAATTTTATTCATCCTAATTATTAAGAAAATCTTCGATGCAAAAGTTGGTTTGACTCACTTTTTAAGGTCAAATATCGCTTTTTTGCTTTCAATTAATTTTTTTTTTTATTATTTTTATGTACCTAATCATAGTTTTCAGAAATGTTAAATATTCGTCAAATATTTATCTCTTACTACAAAAAATTTCAATAAAAACTGAACGGTAACTTTAGAAAAATAATTAATTGAAAGTGATTTCTCTATAAGACACTGTGTTAACTGCGTGATGATGAAATTGTTAAGAACTTTGGTTACGTTTAACCCTAGCTGCACAAAAAATTTGTTGATTCACTTTTGAACCATTATTTACCAGTACGTTAAGTCTTATCAAAACCTGAACGGTAATTCTACAATCGACAGTACTACCTTGAAAGCAGTGAAAGAGAAAATCTTTAAATTCCCATAGTTATCCAGAAAATCTTTTCAAGGCTTTTATCTTGAAAAGTATAACATTAATTACCGGGGATCGAGTTTAAAGTGGCGCTTTAGAAGGTTCAAAATGTCCGGAGCTTGCAAAAATTAGCCAAATCCCCGTCAGCAGCGGAGTTTTCAATTTAAACGCAGGTACAAAAGAGATAGAGAGAGAGAGAGAGTGTGTGTGCGAGTAAAAAGTGTCGAAAAAACCATGTTCGCGTATCTAGGGCGAGTAATTAAGCTCGGCGAAGCTCCTCCCTGGTCCTCCGCTGGCGCGCAACTTCTCCCCTACACACACACACACACATGCGCGCAGACTCACCGAAAGAGAGACCGCATATGCAATAGCCGGGCCAAGAGAGCAAGATCCCTTTACGATCGCGTGCAAAGGTCCGTGATTGTGCAGTGTACTAGCTGGACTGACTGTATACGTATACATGGTACAGCTTGGACGTATACGTGTGCAGGGGAGAGAGAAGATTCCGGAGCCGCGCGCCGCCGGCTTAAGCGAAACACGCACACGCGCGTAGGTATAATTAAACTGTTGGGTGGGGGATTCCCGCGAGGTAATGCAAAGCAACTCGTCCGGGATAACGCTAGGCGCCGCCCGACTACTCGCGCAAGATAGATACACACGGACAGTAGCAGCAGCGCGTGTACGCTTATACACTTCCTCTCTTCTCTACTCTCTGTCCCGAGCAGCGACGTGGCTACAGTCGTTTTATCTCGCGCGTGTCTCAACCTATATCTAATGCGCTCTTATTGTCGATAAGCGTTTCTACTCTTGAGATCAGCAGCTGTTCTCTTTACAAGGTCTGCTAACACTTTTACTTTGTACTCTATGGGGGAGTGCAATTGATTTGTTTGTGTGGAAATCAATGCGATTGTTAAATACTGTGTTTGCTGTAAATTCACCAAACGGAAGAAGCAAGGGAGTGTGATTGATTAGTATTCGATTATAAAGCAGTTCATTATTTAAACAATGAGTTGTTATACGTTATTTCGGTAAATAAACAATAACGGGATATTTATTAAAATGTTTCTTCGCGAAGATGTAATTGTGAGTGGGGTTATTGTGAGTTGCTTAAAACTTTTAATTAATTTTTTACACGGAACAGAACATTTCTGCCTACATGGCAAGCAAACCTTGCATTTCTAATTTATTCTTCATGCATTAAAAGTTACAATTTAATTCAAAACTATATAATACATTGCAGTATTAAAATTTCTAACGCGTTGTTGGATAAAGTTAACCGAAAATATAATCTCAACCGAAAAACTTAGAAAAGATAGTAACATTTTGGCTTGCAAATTGAACAGACTGTTACAAAATAATAAAAAAAATCATTGTCAATTCCTTGGCACATTGCTTCCTCAAATTTAAATGACTTGATTCAATATTTAAGTAATATATAATTCACAAATAAATTAACAGCCATAATTACCAATAACTTTAATATTCTTAAAAATTATACAAGATCTATGCAATAAATTTTAATAAATAATGTTTTAAATTGAACTTTGTACTTTGCTTGATGCATAAAGCACTTCATTGTTTTAATACACTTTTACTGCTGGAATGTACAACAAAAAGAAAAAAAATTATTTTTATTTCGACAATCCTATATCGAGTATTGAAAATAACTGATGTATAAATTCATAAAAAGATATCAAATTCCTATACAAATTTTTTTATTGTATATAGGAATATTTCCGTGAATAACAAAAGATTGTCTAAAATTAAAATTTTCACGATTACAAAGCTTCCTTTATATAAAAGAAGCAAAAATAATCAAATGCTCTAATCTCGTTCGCTTCACCTTCACCAGAAAAATCTCAGCTAAAGGAAACAAACGATAACCTCTCCCTCCCTCAAAATCCACACTCTCATACCCGTATAACTGTGCGCATAATCGGGGCAAGAAACCTCCCCGTTTACCTAAAAAGAAATCGCCGAAGCAGAGCACACAACAGCGGTATAAGATAGAGCGCAGGGCCGCGCGCGCGCACAAACACAGACCTCTCGGCGAATATTTCACTCGCGAAAAGTGCTCGGGCGGCCGCGAGATATTAAAATTTGATAAACAGGCCGCCGCAGCCGCAGCCGCGCACAGTTATTATTCCGTAAAATATGTGCAAAGCTCGCGATCGCGATCGAGAGCACGCGCGCGCGCGCAAGCAAGAAAGCTCTCTCTCTCTCTCTCTCTCTCTCTCTCTCTCGCTCCTCCTCCTCGTGCCGACCGAGACCCCCCGCGAGAGAAGATAATACGCTACATCATCCGTGAGAATTTATCGCTTAACCATTTTTCTCCGTGTGTGCGCGGGGCTTTCCATCCCAGACACGCTTGCGCCTGTGTTGTGTGTGCCAGCGCGATATGTATACCTGTATGTTTGTATATATATATATATACGCGGGAGCTGCATCGCCCGGCACGAATATACAAAGAAAATATTGTCCTTTCCGGTTTCACGCTCTTCTTCTTCTTCCTCCTCCTCCTCCTCTCTCAAACATACTTTGCCTCTTTCTCTCTTCCATTTTACTCGCTCTTGCTCTTTCGCTCCTATTCCATTTCGTTTTACATCCATTCCGGGTAGTTTGATGCATACTAAATGTATTCACGTACTTGAGCGCTAAAAAGACTTCTTCTCGGTTTACCCATGCTTATTTGTTTAAATTTAACCGTGCTCTGCCCGATACGAAGACTTTGGATTTTCATCGTTGTACCAATCCTATACTCCCCATCCCGAAACAAAAGCTGTTCCGTCGCTAGTTCTACATTTCAGCGGAGCTTAATTTAAACGGCTCATAGTAGGCAGTATTGCACGGGTATATACGCAGACACTCGCAGTGCGTCGTCTCGCAACGCGCGTTCCTCTCGTGCGTTCGGGGAAGAAACAAAAGCAGCGTGAGAGAGAGAGAGAGAGAGAGAGAGAGAGAGAGAGAGAGAGAGAGAGTGGGTAAAGTAGAATGGGCGTGTTATAGTCCGCCGTAAACTTACTGTGACGTCCTCGTCAAATACACGCGAAATAAACTAAGTGCACCTGTAGCAGGAGACACAATTAGTTTGTGTACTATTTGTTACGCTCCGAGTAACGCAACGCGCAAAATCAAGACGGCCTCGCGAATAGCATTTGTGCATAGCCGATGTCTTGCAGTCTCTCCTTCTCGCTGTCGATAGATAGATGAATATTAGCCGTTGATGCTGCTTAAATGTGAATAAATATGATAGGTCAGCGCTGATAATAGTGCGGCGCGACGAGACGAGAAGATGCTTTACATTATTATATAATTTTCATTTCTAACAGTTAATTCGTACTCAAATCGGTGTTCCCCTATGATTTATTCCTTATATAATTACCGTTTTTGTATCTTTTTTTATAAAGAATTTCTAAAGAGATTTGTATAGTGTCATTTGCAGTAAAGTTCTTTTGAGCAACGGGTAAAGGTGAACAGACTAGCCACGATTTGAGAAAACGCCAGTTGAGCTTTAATTTTGAGTTGGCTTACTGCTCCGCTGAGAAAATGCACTTTTTGTATCACTGAAAGGGTAAGTTTGGCGAATTTAATTATTATTGGCGAGGTCAAAAGCGACCCCTCGATCATGCGATATTATGTATAAGATTAAACTAGTTACTGTGGATAAAATTTGATCGTGAGTTACTGTAATTGTTCTTTTATACTATACGCGATTCTTGGTTCAATGAAAGTGCTAGTAACTACCACTATTGTTTATCTTTCAACTATTTTAAGTAACGTTAAGTTTGATTAAAAATGTGAAATAGTTCCGGGGATATGGTGCATGACGTACGCGCACACACGCAAACATTAAAAAAAAATAGTATATAAATATCAGTTCCTTGATGTTCAAAACGTACTTCTATAATTTTATCTTAAAAATTTTTTTTCCACTATCACAAAACTTCCTTTTGGTGGAAGCGAAATATACATACATACAATCTATGTTACCCTTTTTTCTTGAACTAAATATCTAGTTTCTTCTGGGTAGGAAAATAATTTTTTTGCAATTTTATTAATCAGAAAATGGCTGTTTTTGATAACGCAATTGATAAATTATCTTATTACTGCTGTGCCTTGTATAGAAAATTTTGTATGATTTCAAAAACACAAACCTTGAAGCCTGATTCACATTTAAACCCATTATACAAACTTGCAGCCTCGATTTAAACTGTATTTTTTTATTAAATTTATTTCAATTTTTTCAAACTATTAAAGTATTATATCTACTTTAATTAAAGTGTTTAGTAGAATAATGTACTGTATTGAATATTTTCAATTTTCTGCAGCAAAAAGTTTCATGCTTTTCCTATCCTTTATTTCTTTATACCTCAGCCTATTACCTTTAAAATCTTTTAAACAATTATATCATTTTTAAATAACGTAAAATGAGCGTACGAAATCGCATACATATAAAACCGATCATTTTCTTTATACCATTTCTTTTCACAAAGATATATCTGTATATCGATATTACTTATACATTCCCGACACAATTCAGAGAATAAACTTGAAATACAAACATCGACTGCCATATATCTCAATACCCATAACCTTTACCCATTAACTCCCAAACAGCCCAAATTTCGAGTAAGTTTTCAACGTGATTATTTCTTTTGTTATCTGCTTTGAATAAATTCTGTTTTCATATATTCCGACGTGAAATTTCACGCTCTTTCAGAACCCATAATCAGAATTACGATTTGACCTCAAGAAACAAAATAAGGCCGATTTAAGCATGAAAAACGTGAAAATTTTCAAAAAAACTTTTTTCTGAATTTTTTTTCGCCATGATATCGCAAAGGTATCCCCTTATAATTATGATCAGAGGTGATCATGCCAGTTGAAGTTTGACAGGAAATTTTTATATTAATGTTAAATAACACCATTTTTACAAAATAGCGCCTGAAACAAAATTTTTTTGTTTAAACTTCATCAATTTTTTTCTCGAAAACTATGAACTTTATCATTTTTAACTAAACATTCATTGGTCGAGCAACTAAAGGATCAAAAGGTGAAAGTTAAAAGTCATTCCTTAAATATCAGACCGGTGATTGAAAATAATAAAAGAGTGCAGGTTATATCTAATATCAGTCCCGTGTTACCTAACGAAGTAGTGCTTGATGTGCTCAAAACAAAAGAAATAGTACCAGTATCGAAAATCAGCAACGTAAGACGCAGGTCTACATAAACCTAGCCGCTCCCATATTATTTCATATAGACGCCAAATGTACATTAAACAAATTGATGAGAATAAACTTCCAGAGTCAATTCAAATAAATTATGAACGGAATAAATTATGAGCGGTGGTGTCGACCGTCCCGACATAAATTTCTAAGCCGTGCTCGGGAGAAAATTCATCCCTCATCCGCCGTGCAGTTCTATGGGCAAGGCCGAAAATATCGAATCTGCTGTCTCGGCGACGAAAGTGTGTGCGACACTTGACGCCGCGGCTAATACGGATTGTGCTTGCGATTGCGATTGTTTTTTTCTTTGGTTAATTTTTTTTTATGAATGACTTGTGCTATTTTGTTTTCGGAGATGTCTTGAAAGTACTTATACCGAAACGCATTCAGTTTCTCATTATATTCAAATTATACAGTTACCCGCAGAATATAGAAATAATGCATTTACATTCTCAAAGAGAAAATTTTGAATCGACGGAAATGGTCAAGTTTCATTTCTTGATGGGTATAAAATAAATTATAAAAATATCAGTGTGTGACATTGATCAGTTATACGCCGACGGACTCGCTATTGTTCTAGCAGGTTTACTTTGAATGTACACTAGAATTGCCTCTAGCGGAGTTTAGAGTTTTTGCGATGGTCGATTATGTTTCCGTCGATTGGATCTTTAGGTTCATCTCTGTTTCTGCACACGAGTTATGGCGAGTCTCAGTTATAACTTCTATATACACTGGCCGCAATAATTTGGTTCGTTATTCTGTTATATAGGAGAATAGCAGAACACCACTCATCTTCGAGAATTTATGTACCAGTATTTCATGTAGCAAATCAAGTACAAATGTTTGTAGAAGATTTAGAACTTCCAGAATACTCAAATCCGTAATAACACTGAGCAAATAGCGTCTCGTTATCATTCAGTTTTATGAGTCTTGGTTCTGCATTATTATTGCTTGATGACCGTAGACAGTAATAAAATGTTCCCTAAACTTTTTCCAAATATTTTTATTACTATATTTTATTTTGAAAGTGACTCTCTTGATATAAGAACTGTTATTGTCCCACGTGTAGCTCAGCCTTATAGACAAACGGAGTAGAAAGTATTTACACCGAAGTGTGCAGTATAAACGAGCTAAAAATACGAAGACCAAAGCATCTGCTGGAAACTTCGTATAATTGCACACGAAAAAAATTTAAAGACGTCTCATTACGTCGCGGGTGGATTCATTAGCAAGCTCGCTTTTTTTTGCTGCTTGCCTCCGCCGAAATAAGAAGCAGAAAAAAATCAGTCCCTTAAGTGAAAACTAAAACCCGAAGAAACGACGAATCTACATAAATTTTTCACCATTTCTTGTGCTTCAATTTGATTACCGTGGCAATCTTGGTTGCGGCTCTCAAAAGGGACTAATTGGGAAATGCATTAAAGTTTATAGACATACACTATTTACTTTTTGCAATATTAATTTTAATTCATTCTTGAAAAGAAATTAAACAAAGCTTTGCATTGCCATCGACAACACTTGATTAAACATCTAGAGATAGTCGCCGATCATAAGCGATTCGAAAATGAAGAGTCAATGGTGCCAGTAACCCCCTTAGTTAGCTTATTTAGGCCAGACGTCGATATATATCGCTGGTAGGCTCAACAAGAAACTGGTAGATTCGTCATGTGCGAGAGTAGCTCGAGACAAAAAAATCTCGTGCGTCATGAGGTCTGTTCGTGAGTCGGACTCGTGCGAAGGGATGGAACTTAAGGGTTGAATTAAAGTGCGATGTTGACAACTAGACGCTCGCTGTTCTTCCGAGGGACGAAGTAAGCTAAATTTCCTGCTCAATCAGATAAGCGTTTTATATGCATCCTTTGTCACCCTTTTCATACACTTGTAATCTGTTCAATCTGTTAGCTACTTTTATTGATTATATGAAAATTTTGAGTTGAGAGTTTTATGTTATAATTATTTTCTAACCAACTTACATTGTTTGGACTACAGGAATGAATTATTACTCAATTTTAATCAGGTACATTATTAACCTATAAACATTGTAAATAAGTACAAGGCAAAAAAAATAAACAGTCTTTTAGTGTCTGATAAAACTTATCATACATATATATCTTTTTTTTTAATCGAATAACTACCAAAAGTTTCCGATTAATACGTTAGACTCAAGCGGAGTGAAAGCAGCATCGGAAAATCGTAAACACCTCAAGTCTGGAGAATCACAGGCCAGTAACTATCGCCACCTCCAGCCATTCCATTTTTCCTCCAATCTTCCTTTTAATTAATAGAAACATAAATCACGTAATCACTGGCATATCTTTCAAGCCGCCGGTAATAAGTTGTCCATCCGACTAACTCGTAGCTCTCGCGCACAAATCCCCTCGGTAATTCTCGAAAACTTTCCTAGAGAGATCGTTTCTCCCTCGCACACATAGACACATACTCTCACACACATACACACACGTACATGGCGTGTAACGCGCGCGCGCGCGGAAAACTTCAAATTCAAAAAGAGAGGGAGGTGGAGGAGGGCTTCATCCGTCTTACCGTCTCGAGAAGTCGGTTCTCTCGGTGAAAATCCTCCGATCAATCGCCGGACTTTGCGGGGGCGGCTGAAAAGTGGTCTAAAGCAGATGTAAGCACAAGTAGAGAGAGAGAGAGAGAGAGAGAGAGAGAGAACGAGAGAGGAAGAGAGAGAGAGAGTAGTTTGAGTGGAAGGGTAAGGAGAGAAGGCTAAAGGAGGCACTTTCTCGACGGCAAGTCCGGGGATCGATCGGTCGCGTGCTCCAACCGCCACAGCCGCCGCCGGCAGCCCAACTTCCGTCGTCGCCTTTATCGCGCACATCCGAGAGAGTAAGAGAGAGAGAGAGAGACAGAGTCGAGTGATCGAGACCCTCTCGTGCGTCACGTCCGATTGCAGATCGTCTCTCGATCCGACGAATGGAGCGACACGTCGAGAAGTTGCCCTGCGTCCGAAGAAAGGAAAATGAAGAAGCACGAGAGCAGAGAGGAGGAGGCATGAGAACGGTCAGAGATACGAAGCCGGAGGTGAGGAGGAGGAGTGCCCAAAGAACGAGTATAATGCTGTCTTTTATTTTCTTATCATATAGTCAATTACTTGTGACATTAATAATGTACAGAAATCTTCCGATACATGATTTCGGAATATTGGAACGCGAATGACGATAATAAACCACAAGAAGCTTTTTGGAACATTTTCAAGTTTTCCAAACAGCAGCATTTTCAAAATATTTCCGAGGGCAACTTGTAACTTATAAATTACAAGATATATATAATCTCCTTCCACAAGTCTAGCCGTATATATATATGTATATATAACAGCGTATGAGAGACCCTTTCGGGCATTACGTCCGATTGCAGATCGTCAATCAGCGGAAAGAAGCAGGCGCGCACGAGCCAAGAAATAGGTATACGAAAGGAAGGAAAATAGACAAGAAAGGTAAAAAGAATGGCGAAATGGAAGAAAAGGAGCGGCAAAACGCCGGGATACGGAGGAGGAAAACGAGTCTACAGAAGTAAAACGGCAGAAAAATGAAAGGAAACGATATAGGAAAAGAGAAATTACTTTCGAAAACGATTCGTTGTATTTTGAGCGCTCGCTATAATTTTCTACACGAATCGACCTTTAATTTCAAATTCTCCACGTAATTTAGTATTTAGCAAGCATCGCAAAAATAATTCAGACATTTTTATCTTTATATGTGGAGAATGGTCATGCACTTGGACTAATAGACCGACGGTTTTGAAAGTTCTCCAGCGCCATTTGAACGTAATAAGGATCGTTTAAACAAAGCGATGGCTATTTTAAATTGTTGACCTACTTTCGTGACCGTGGAAACTGCCTCTGCGCCATATATGCGCGGACTTGCTTCTTGCCCAGAGAGTGCGATAAAGCATCTGTGGCGCGCGCGCCTACCTGTAGCTGTCGTTATACCTAATTGTTTGAGTCTTGAAGGGACTGAGTCAAGTCAAAAACTTTCCTTTACTTGCCTTTCACATTGTAAACATATAAAATTATTCAGATCGACAAGAATCTGTGCGTTTTCATCACTGTTAAACTGAGACATCTGATATAAAAGCTTTTATCCACAAAGATGCTGGAATTGTGAAGTTTTCACCGCGTATACGTAACCTCGCATTGAACGGCATGTCATGCTGGCATAATAATTAATAACAATCTGAAGCATCTACAGAAAAATCTACAAAATCCTCAAGATGTTTAAAGCACATTGTCCGATATTTTTTAAATTCACACGCTCTCGCGCTTAAAGTATCGGTCCACGACAGAAAGAGAGAGAGAGTAAGCTACGGGCCTTCGCGTAAAAATTGCTCGCATTGCTTTGGTTTGGCCTTTAAATCTCCCATCGTATTTTTTGCCTATCTCTCTCTCTCTCTCTCTCTCTCTCGCAAAGAACCTTCCCTATCTTTCTGCCTCCCGAACGCCTTCGCCAAAAATTTCGCATCTAACAAAAAAAAAAGAAGAAGCGAGAGCGAGGGAAGCAAAAAGAAAATACACCCAAAAAGAGAGAGAGAGAGAGGAAAAAAAAAGCAAAAAAAAATTGCAGGCCAAAAGTAGAAACTTTACGCTCGGTTACCTTGCCCCTCTGTGTACTTCACTTCTCTCTCTCTCTCTCTCTCGTTCACTCGCGGCCCCATTCCGCACGTACCTCGACACATCCGTGACGTCATTGCGCTCTCTCTCTCTCTCTCTTGCAGTGCGGCAGCAGCAGCAGTCGACGGAGCGCGCGGCGCGGGTGTCCCGCAAAAACCACCCGCGCTCTTTTCCACTCTGCGCTAAGGGTCGATACACTCGTTCTCTCTCTCTCACGCGCTTCTCTCTCTCTCTCCCTCTCGTATCTTTTGTTTCTCCTCTCTCGCACAGTCGTGCCTCCGCACTGTTAAGGAAAAGAGACTGCCACTTTCCGCTGCTGCTACGACGGCACAGCGCTTAAGCTGTTGGTTATAGGTTTTTAAGCGCGAAATTGTTGTTGGTTTTTATGGACGGGTCTCGGGACGCTTGAAGCGCGTATTATGCGCCGGGCGATCTTAAGCCACCCTGACGCTTTAACTGGTTAACGTATTTGAAATCTGGCTTAACTATATAGTCCGAGTAAATAATGGATTTTGTATATAGTTCTAATGCGCTTTGTTTTATTGCATCAACGTTTGACAAAAACATTGATTTTTAATCGAAATAAAAGAGCATACCACACTTTAAAGATTGACATAGATTTGGTACATTCCTTTCTAAGCACTGCATTTATTCTAATCTCCGTATAGCAATTTATACGTTGATTATTAGAATTGGTAATAAATCAAAATATCCGATTTTTATATTAAACTTTTCTGAGAATAACTGATATATCAATCCTAAAAGCTTAAAGTGCTTTGTGAATTTATCGCATCTTTTTCCATTGTAAAATATGAAGCTTTTAGTATTTTTAAATTTGAAAAGCGGAGGCCCTTTATTTTAAGAATGAAAACATTGTATTCTAAATGATTTTCAAAAAATATCCAAATGACGTTGCATGGATTAAAAAAACTGTTGAAAAATTTATTTGAAATGTTAGTTATAAGTGAAAGGAGAAAGTGTGCACTGTTATATCATGCAAACATGAATTTTGTTGAATTATTTGATTAGAGTAAAATTATCGGTATTTCAATTTTCATATTTCATTATTCGACTGTTACTACTTTTCAACGAGAATACGCACTAAAACTTAACAGCTATTCATTTTTCATTATTTTTATTTCTTTAATCTTTGGCTCTACCTACTGTTCGACACAGTAGACATCCGATTCTTTGAAACGCGTTTAAAATGAATGCCCTGAAACAATTATAAATGTGCACCTCGCAATTTTTTAATTTTCGATCATATCAAATGTCCGACTGTGTAAAAAGCTAAACATTTACACTGACGTCATCCACGATGCACATATCGCGATTAAAATCGCATTTTTGTATTCAGTACCTTCCGAATATACACGATTTCGCTCGACTAACGTTTTCTCGCCCATCATCCTCTAATTCCCCCTTTTCTTCGGGCCCATCCGCGGTTTCCCGTATATTTTTGTTTCACTATATAACCCGCTCTTATCGTTGAATGTAAATTCCTGCGCGTTTTTATTTCGCTGCGCGCGCGAGCTTTTTCGGGACGCCCGAACCCCCTTCTCTTGTCTTCTTGCCCCGTCAGAGAGCTGCCCGTCCTCATTTATAACATTCTCACTTCACATTTTATATCCCTTTCCTCGCGCGCGGCGAACTTTGTAATTTCAAAATTTCTTGCTGCTGCTGCTAGCTCTCTCGCTTTTTCCTCGCCCGTTGCCATGCGCTCGAGCGAGAACACGCGGCACTCTCTCTCTCTCTCTTTCTCTGCACGCGACCAGACAGACGAGCGCAGCTTATTCTCGCTTTTTCGGTGTATTATACATATACGAAAGATATATACCCGAGTAATATATTGCAGAAATTTTATGGTATTAACGTTTTTGCCGCGGGCCCCATTACATTGATGATTATTTAATTGATATAGTTTATAGCTGGCTTGTGTTTTACTAATCCCACGTTTGCTAATTAGTTGCTACTGTTTTCGCCTTATTTATATGCGTTTAATTTTTGATGAATAGGATGAGTTGTTCGAAGGAGGCGTTTGGAGAAGCTATAAACTATTCTAGATCTATGGAAGCTGATAATTATCGCAAAATTCGTTGATGTGAAATGTAAATATTGATAAGATCGTAAACTCTAAAAATGCTTGAATCGTTAAAATATATAACAGTCTTCGGATGCAGTTTATGCGTGAACTTTAGATCACTCACTTACACGACGTACAACGATTGAGATGAACGAGTTATGTCTATTCTTAGAGCGTTTACGAAAATAGCACTTCAATCGGCACATGCAGACTTCCCTCCCAAGCTTCGAGTTTATTGTGAATCGAGATTCTTTTCACAGTTCATATAGATACAAGCTCGAACTGATGTGATTCGCTACAAGTTTTTTTTTAAGATGATATGGTTATTTCAACAATTATAGCAATAAAAGATTGTATATGTTTAACATTTGACGAGCATTTATTGATTGTTTTTATAAGTATCATTAGGCAGAAATACTTCAATGCTTAATGAACAATATGTAAACAGCTGCTAAGCAGATACAAAAATTCACAGCTTTACATCATCAATTAATATTACCTTTCAGCACCGATACACGTGTGTCTGTACACCTAATGTGTTTAAGTAGATAAGGTACAAATACCCTCAGACATCCAGTCTTGAGTACAGACAGATCCGTACCGTCTTCCATACTTCGCAAAATCAGTAGCGACGACCATTTCGCACGCGATACTACGGCTAATTTTCTCAACTGGCTCAATGCACGGGTCTATCGGTCAATCGTCCGCACGCGTCGAACGGTTCACTGGGCTGCTGCACGCCACCGTCGCCGGCGCATTCTCGACACGAATAATTTTCAATTTTCGCGCGATCATTCGTGTGTTTTCGTTCGATCTCGGCCGCCCTGTATCATGTGTCCTCCCTCGGTGTGTGCGGCGTCGAGCGGCCCCTACCCTTGCTTTTCGTGCATCCTCCGCCGGCGGCCGTCAACGTCGATGCGCGGGCGCACGGCGCGGGTAAACTCAGCTATATAGCAGCCAGCGAAGCACAACCCGTAGGGGGAGGGGGGCTGTGCAAGAGAGGGAGAGAGAGAGAGTGCAATGACGTCACAGGGCGGGGTTCTCGTTAACATCTCTCTCTCTCCCTCTCACTTACTCGACGGTCAACTCCCTCTTGTCCTCCATCCATCTCCTTTCATTTTTCACCCTTTCGCTCTCGTTTACTTCACTATCTCTCTCTCCCTCTTTCTTCGCATCTTCTTGCTTATATTTCGCTTTTTTTCCCTGCCGCTCTCGCTACCAAGTTGTGTACATTTACTTCTCAACCGTCTATTTAGTATATGCTTTCTGACTTTCTAGTCTAAGTAAGACATCACCCCTTTTGGATTAGAAATAAGTATTTTCGAGGAGTCAAAAATATTATTGTAGATGTGAAAAGTGACGGTTGTTTGTTATTTCAATTTTCAAGATAGAGAATTTAATAATTCGTTTCTTTTCTGTTGCGTGCATATTAGATTATTAGATTATTTGGCAACAGAGCAATTATTTACTTTTCATCACTTTTCATCAGTTTAATGTTAATACTCATTTTTTATAAGCAGTTGCATAAAATGATCTATGTATATATATATATAATCAGAAAGAATAGCTGATCTCTTGAATAACTTTGTTAATTTGAAAAGTCCCTTATAGTTGATCACCAAATACACGCTCAAGTATATTAAACTTTAATCTTTACCTCGGCGATAATTAAAAAAAAAGTTAATTAAATTGCTGAAAGAATGTGAGATTCTTATCGAAAGCACAATACAGTATGCGAAAGAATCACAAATATCCCCAGAAACACTCATGCGCGTCTCAGTTCTAAAGAAAACAAATTTTCTTTTAATCCACATCGCTCGGCCAGTTGAAAGATGACGATGGCTTCTTCGATTTCCGAATCAACATTTGCGACTCGCACGCAAACACCGATTCCACTGCAAGTATTGCTCTTGCACTTCAAGATAAAGTGTGTAAGTGTGTGTGTGTGTTCTCGGGCCGTAAAACTTTCATGCTCAACTCTCAGCGCTCTTTAATTGGTGCGCGCACAAACATACACGCACACACTTGCCGTCATCCTCGGCAAAATAAACCGATTCTATTTTAACCCGCGATCCGCGCGACTCTCGATTATTCTCCTTGTGCATATGTGAACTGCCCGAGTTTAGGATGGAAATTTTGCGCGAGAGCAGCGCAACACGTGGAAAGAGTCGACGTGCGGCTGGACCTTGTCACCTGAATCGTTTTAAAAAAGACGATCGGCTTCCTCAGCTGTTTATGATTTTTGTAACTGCGTTCCAGTTGCCTCAATTTTTTCTAAAAATCGCAAGTTTAAAATGATGAATATATTTGTCATAAAATAAGATTTTTCTCGATTAAAATTTCAGTCGTCATTATTCTCAACACGTGACTTGTCCATCTTGCACGTAGAACATTAAAAGGTGGCGCGTGTACGACTAAAAACATAATCGAAAGAATACGTGAAAAAGCCATTCGAATTTAAAACCTTACGCGCACCGCACAAAAGTCTCACGTGCGGAATAAATAGAAGTCGCAAAGGCACGTATGAAAGAGAGCGAGAGAGAGAGAGAGAGAGAGAGAGAGAGAGAGCCAGAAAAGGAGAACGAGAAAATAAGGATGTGTCCAACTAAGATTGGAAAGTAAGGGAAGAAGAGGAAAAAACGTGGCGGGACGGGGCGAGGGGCAGAGGGGATGACCCAGTGGTAAAAGCGTACATAAAGGAAATACTTTACCGTCTCGAATGAAGGGTCGACTTTGGTATTGAGATGGTATGGTAATGTACGGGGGTGGAACAATGAATGCAGCGCAAAACTTCCAACCCATGGTTTTTTATACTTCGATTGTTTTGCAGAAAGTTCGATACGGGGTAGCGTATAATGGGGGAAACATGCATATATGTGCGTGCGCATGTGTATGTGTATACGTATGTATATAAGCGAAGCGCGATTTGGTTTTGCATTCATGCGCCGATGTTGTGTGCTCGCGCGTCTCCTCCTTGTGAAGCGTATCAATCATGTTTTGGCAGTTTTTAGATTAAAATCTAAGCTTCTTTGTTAGGGCGCACAAAGGTGTTTGCGCGCGAGCGTAGGAAAAAAATTTTGTTTTCCTTCTTTCGGTTTCCCAATTTTCCCGCCCCACGAGGGTATATACGAGAGCTATTTTTAATGCATGGAAATTCTTATTGAGTTTCGTATGAGCAGGAAATTGTATTTTTCGATTGTTGTTGCGCGAACGATACGGCGAATGGATTTTATGTTAGATCAATTGCGTTCGTCATCGATTATTAAGCATCTTTTGATCGATCGAGAATTAGTTTAGTGAAGCAGCAGATATATTCCAGTCTAGATACCGTTCGATTGGATTTTGAGTTTCTTTAAAATTTATTTAATATTAGCAGCTCACTGGTTTTATTATAGAAAAGGTAATTGATAAGCTTATTATGCTTCGTACGTTCTAATATAGCGACGAAGATAAAAACCATTTTAAAGATCCCAATAAATATAATTTCAGGACTACATAGAATTTAATTTACAACGAAAATTTCACGTGCATATCGCATGAATTCATCGAAACTGTTAAAGCAAGAATATTGCTACCATAAAACTGCGGCATTAAAAATCTCATCTCCCAAGCTTCTAAAAACTAATGATTTATGCTGGATTTCGCTTGAAACTCATTCTGTGGTCTATGTTTTGTCAGCCAGAGAGGAGGAAATTTTTTATCGTACCTTTATTATACCCGACTATACTCGAGTTAAGATTAAAGAAATTCATAATATCGATCAAACGTAAATATAATAATCCCGAAGAAATGTTCATAAAACAGTTTCTCCCATCGGCAACCGACAACCTCTCTCTCTGCACGAGAAACGAAAAAAGAGACAGAGACAGAGACAGAGAGAGAGAGAGAGTCGGAAACGAGAAACAAAACGTTTTCCATAATTCTTTCATCGCTGCACGAGAAAGCCCGGATAAAGAGCGAAACGCGCAGTTCATATGCTCGGCGAAGTTTCCACTTTGTTCCGCGTTATTTCGAGTAGGATCTCCGCTTTTCTCTCTCCTCCCTCCTCCTCCTCGTGTACGTAGGTAAAAAAACACAAACACGTATACGCGTACACGTAGACGTACATTCAGATTCCTTATTATTTTTTATTGGAAAGCACCGAGCACACGGTATGTATATATATATATATGCCTTGCACACACGCACACACGGTTGGGAGGAGGGCTACACAGTAGCCAGCGGATAAAAAAGTAATTAAAACTCGTTTCAGACAAGTGGAGTTTAAAGGGGGTCACTAGCTCCGAGCGCCTTTCCACCTCCCTCCCTCCTCTCTGTGTTTTTTTTTCTTCCTTTCTTTATTTTGCGATTTCATATGCTATTAATTTAACCTCCTGTGCGCTGTACTCGCGCGCTTGCCTCTTTTCAGCGGCGGCGGCGGCAGTTCTGCAGCCTCGGCTTCCCTCTTTCGGAGCTATGGTATACGTCGTTTCAAAGAAAACGAGCGCTCGCCGGTCTCTGTATTTGTACGCGAGCGCCCGCGCACACGAAAGCTCGCGGTATACTGCCGAGGCTTTATGGCTTGTATCATGCCTTTCTGCCCCGTTTAGAGGCTATAGTGATCAAGTTCAAGGTGTTTTTTGTGCGGCCAGTAAAAATAATTTTATATTTTAGCTCGCCCGGTCTCTCTCTCTCTCTCTCTCTCTCTCTTGCCTTTCGCCTCTCTCCCTTTGTTCGCCGACATCTTTTGTAGTCTGAAACTAATATGTCTACGAGTTTGAGCGCTCTTTTAAACGCAGCTATATGCCTACTGCTGGCCGTAGCTGTTTAATTAAGTTCATGGGGGAACAGGAGATCGTTTCTCACACTCGATACTGTATCGTAAATCGGTATGTATCCCTATATTGATTTGCGCGTAGGTTTGAGAAAATGTAAATTTGTACGGGAGAAATTGGTTTCGACGTATTATTAAACACGCACGCAGCTGCGTCTTTGTATCGTTCGGAAAATCAGGTTTAAATTTTCGCGCAACACATATTGCATTTAAAAGCATAATTTTTCAAAGTAAATATACCTTTGAGCGAAATAGATATCAATGTGTTGGACAGCAAATAAAATAACTGAAAATAGAGCAGCTATAGCTATCAATTACACCACAGACAATTTTCACTTCATCGCCAGCGCAAGAACTAACGATAAAGAAAATGAGTATCGCGCCCTTCGTCAAGACGATCGTCAATTTCGGGCGCACACGATAAAGACCTCCCCTCCCCCCTGCACAGCGCGTGTTCGCGAAGCTATCAGAACAAAAGCGCGGGAGTAAGCGAGAAAGAGAGAGAGAGAGAGAGAGAGAGAGAGAGACTAGCAGGTAGAGCACTGCACGAGAGTTTTAGCAAAATGAAAGGGGGCGACGGGAACAAAAAGCCTCGACGAGTCGGTGGAAACTTCTCAGTGAGTAAACGATACTGCACAGGCCATTCACCGCTTTGTCCAAGAAAGGTACACAATACAACGAGACACACACACACACACACACACACGCACAAACACACAGACACACAGACACTAACCGCGGCTCGCGTGCTCAGTACTTTGATGTATATATATGTACACCATACACGCGCTTCGGCAACGATATTCCAAATAATTAGAGACACGCGCTGCAGCTGGACTAGAGAGAGAGAGAGAGAGAGAGAGAGAGAGAGAGAGAGAGAGGAGTAGCGCGCGTCAATGCCACTACGGCGAGCGAGCGAGCATTCATCCGAACTGGCACATTCGACGCGCCCAGGGAATACTCGCTCGCGGCACTCGTCTATGCTATATATGTATGTACGCGTATTTGCGTGTACAAACATCGGCGTCCATTTATTCACGCATGGACAGTCGCGCGCGGCGGCATCGTCGTCGTCGTCGTACTTGTGCTTGACGTGTCTCCTAGGCCACGTGTCTATATGCATTGCAGCCTTCATGCAGACGTGTGCTGCAGGACCTGGTGCTTGGGTATATATAGTGGCGATTATTACTGGTTTAGCTCCGCTGACAGTGAGGATAAACGTTACATAATGCGTTATATCGAGGGCAACTTGGACACTCCTACACCGCTGTATAGCACACACAAGATGATCGTGTGCGGAAACTTGGTATCTATATAAAAAAAAAAGGAAATATATACATTGACTAATCGACATTCACCGTGACCATGGAACTTGAATCTGTAACCAATTCACCGATACCGACAATTTAGCATTGCAAAAGATGTTACTTGGGTTCCGATCTCGTGACGGTAATCTACTTGGTTATGTACTGGCACAAGTTGATTCCGACTCGATATTACCCTTTAAGCCGGAACAAAGTTAATCTTCAAGAGACGCGGCGTGCACAGCAGTCCTAATTTCACGCGAGACGCACACGCCGAGAGAACCGCGAAACATTCCCGAAATTATCAAGTACACACGCACCCAGAAAGATACTCCCTACCGTTCCCACACGTTCGCCCGCATTCTTGCTCCCGCTCTGTACATATATACTCCCTGCCGTGCAGAGCTTTCAGTTCTTGGCTGCGAATTTAGCGGAGAAAGAGTAGGAGAGAGAGCAGCAGCAGCAGCAGTCGAGACTTGTACGTCTCCGCAGCTTTATCAGGCTAGTCGGTCTCGGTCTCGTGTGCAGCAGCACGTGTACGTGTGCAAGACGACTTTTTCTTCTTCTCTCTCTCTCTCTGATGGCGAACTTGCCTTCTCTCTCTCGCGCGCAAGATAGAGAGAGAGAGGAAGAGGTACACAGTAGAAGGACGGGCACAGAAGACCGGTGCATACGTGTCGCAGTGGGTCCCTCGTCAGTCGTACGTCTGTTCGCGACGAGATAGCTGCGCGCACTCGCTCTTTCTCTCCTATATAGCTGCCAATGCTGCTGCAGCAAGACCATCTATGTATGTATATACATACGCGGGGAAACTAGAGGAGTTCGAAGGGCGCAGCGCACGACGGACGACAGATAACGGCTATAGCGACTACCAGCTCCTCTCTCTCTCTCTCTTCCCGACACTCCACAGTCCGTTTTCCCATTATTTAACTCGTTCCCTCTCTCTCTCTCTCAGTCTCTCGCAGCTGATCATGTATTCCGTCTTCGTAGTGGATCGGTGTGTCTTTCTCTCATTGTCGATCGCTCAATACGATTTGCGACTCACACACACACACATACTGGCGAACCTCCACAGGCATTGGGTCTCTTGGTCAGAGGTGAAATTACGTGCTGGCTTCACTATCGAGCGATAGCTGCTGCGAACCGAGGCTCCGATGCTTGATGCATTTCTGCAGTCGACGCTCTAAAATGAACGATTCTAGAGTGAATCGGCCTTATTTGACGTGGATTGATGGCCGGGGAAATTTGTAATTATTCGCTTGATCATACCGCCTCTTGCCGCTACTACCCCTTTCTCTCTCTCTCTCAGTCTCTCTATCCTTCTCACCTATACACGGTTTCTTTGATCTTTCAGGGAGATAATTTCTGACTGGTCGGGCTATGGTTAAGTGAAAAGTGTCCGGGTTTTGATGATTGTATTATGGAGTAGTGGGGCTATAGAATGGATATTCGTAGCGAATTTCTTCGAATTTGAAGAAAACAAATTACTAAAAAATGGTGAAAATGTACCGTGTCTATAACGGGTACAAGTAAATTTAACAGTAACTGCTAATTTAGTATATGTAATGATTATCTTTCAATGTATAAGAAAATATGTAACGATTGCGTGTTCATAATTAAATCGTAAAAGCTAAATTAAAAATTATTTTTCAGAGGTTAAAATGTTAATCTTAAAGATATGGTATAGTACAAAGAAACAACGTGCTAAAAGTGCGAACCGATCTAAGCGGGCAAGAAGTGGCTCGGTGTTAGCTAAATTATAATAAGTATCGTCGCCATATCAGATTTGCCGGACCTTCGGTCATTATTAATTTTCTGCACATAAGATTTTTATATTATGCTCGTGTGACTTTAGCCCGTCCCATTTCCCTTTTGAGCAACACCCCATTGACTTTTTCACGCCATCCCTTCACCACAAGACACCATCTAACCGTATCGGTTTACTTTCAAAGCGTCTGGCCTGCACTGCAGCGGAGACGGTACGAGCAAGCGAGGAGGTCAGCAGCAGCAGCATCGAATTCGAGTCGTCCAGGCCTGTAGGGTTCATCATCTCCATAACCGAACTCAGCTGCACTCGATATAATGTCCGAGGCAAGAGAGCACACGAGGGGCACACCTATACCTGAAACTCCATTCCCGTGACTAATCGAGCGAGGTGCGGAACGTACAGGTATAATCCCCGTGTGTGCGCGCTACTACATGCCTGCAGGCCTCGGGATATGACGTGGACACCGACCCATGACCGACCAATCATGCGCCTCCCTCTTCCCTCTCTCTCTCTCTCTCTCTCTCTCTCTCTCTTGTCGATGACTGACGGCTGCGCGCCTCTAGGATTAGGGCCCCGCACGTCCCCCTGTTTATGCGTGTGTGTGTGTGTGTATTTGTACACGGCGGATATCTCCCGGGATCAGAACTGGAGAACCCACGGAGCAATCAGCGATACTTGTAGCGTAATTTCGTGATTGAATGCGGCTTGGCTGCGAGCTGTGCGGCGATGAGTTTCTTTCTTTGCGAGCGCGTGGAGGTGTGGATGATTGGAAGAATTGCGCGACGCGTCGATTCGATGCTTGACATTTGTGAAAGGATTAGGTTTTTTTTTGTTTCTGGAATATGAGAGTGCGGGTGCTTTTGATGATGTGATTGGTCAGTTCGGTAAGGGTAGAAATTTCTAATTTTACGTATCGACTGAAAAAAAATTTCAATTAAGCTTTTGAATAATAAATGACTACCGCGAAGTTTGTTCGACGTAGGTGTATAAAATAAAGACGTTAAAGAAAATACCGATAAATTGATTTAAGGAAATATATTGAAAAATTTTAAATCAATACCAATGGTTGAAATTCAGCACATATTCATCATTGAAATTCATGTCTCACACAGCCTCTGTCACGCGGTTCGAATTTTATTATTTCAAATTCATAACATAAATTCATAATTATTTTATACATTTGGGGATTGCGACTTCAGTGTTTTAAGCTCAAGTTTATGACACTTTCAAAAAGTTTTACGACAAGACGTTGCGCAGTAGAACATCTCCGAGAGCGAAACATAATATTTATTCCTTTGCTCTTCCATGCGATACGTGAATGTTGAGTAAGCATTATGCTTTTGCAGAGCTGCATGATAAAAGCTTACTTAAATAAAACGCTACGCGATACAAATATCTCGCACAAAGAAAGTCAAATGTGCACGTTTCTGTGTTAGGCGAAAAGGCGCAAACGTGACCTTTTAGGATAAGCATTACTTAGACGAATTGAAATTTTACGACACAATGTACAAGTAATGCCTGTTTACCACTCAGCGACGGAAGGAAAATTTTAGGTTTATTCCAAATGCAGTGTGTCCAATACGTGTGTACAGTGAAAACGCTGCTGTGTCTTTTCACTTTCTTGAAAAAAGAAATATATTTTTCAACAAAGTTGTTATGCTAAGAAAATCACTACTTTACATATGTTTTATTTAAATTTATTTATTGGGCTTTCAACAGTTTATAAAGAGAAAGTGACTTTTTTTCTTTAATTTATTCTTTTTGGTAGTGATGGTCTGTAACATAATTTAGAAAACGAAATAAGTTTAGAAAAATGTATATAATTTTAGTTAAAAATGGTCTTACTTTGATATTTAAATATGTAAGAAAATATACGTGAATATAAACCGACTTACTCAAATGAAATTATTTATTTTTCTACTGATTTTCTTTTGCATAGAGATGACAAAAGATTTATGCTGAATATTGGAAAAGAAAGTCTGTCAGTTTTCTCTAGTTCTATTGTCAGAGAATAATGACGTTTTCCTGCATATATTACATTTTTTTTGACAAAAGGCTATGATTGATTAAATGAAATAAATCAACAAGGTAAGAAAAAAATTAAAGTGAGATCTCGGAATTGCAGCATTAGTCATAGCTACGCTGCAAAAAGAAACATGTTCTTTTTAAACATCAATCATGTTAGCAAGAAAATCTAATGTTTGCGTTACTGCAAATTAATATCAAGGATTTTCCTTGAAAAATCAAACGCAATTAGAAAAGTCAATACCTGGTTAAGTAAAAAATTAATTATACATCGAATACATTAATAAATTAGTCAAAGCTACAGTTAAAAATAATCCTACTACCTTATTATGAAAATTTAATCATCTAAAAAAGAATAGTGTTTACTGCTGACAAAATGTTAATGCATACTTTGAAATGCGAGTATCGAGTACTTTACAAAGGGAACACAGTGTAAAAAGTGTAATTTACGTTCAAGAATTTCAATCGAAATTTTCATTTTTCAATGCGACGCGGCAGTTAAAACTGCTTTACAACATAAAGCTTTCCCTCCGTGCATGTCAAAGTTTTACAGGTTGTAAAATAAAAATTTTATCACTGCACTTTCATTGTCACATTGATTGATGTAAATTTTTATTATTCCTGCTTCGAAAATATTTTTAACTGCCCGAAAAATCAATTCCCGGTGACGTAGCTCCGATGGGAAACGAAATTATCTTTTATCGCCTACGCACACGAAAAAAAGGGGAGCGAAGAACATTGGATTATCCGACACACAAAACCCAGTAACAAGAGCAAAAGTGATAATTATTGAAATCTAAATTTTTAATAGCATTAAGGTTACGCGGATAATGGATGGCATTCTTTTAATTGTGATTTAATCAACTTACTTCAATCACCCTTGAAATTTTAATTAAATTAAACGAAGGCTAAAGTACCGGAGTTATCGAACCATTCCTTAGTTAAGAGAAATCAATCAACCCCCGGCGAGTGCAGGTAACCTTCAAAAGCCTAAGTCAGAAGTTCGCTAAGTAAAGAGAGAAGACAAAGTGCAGAAGAAAGGCGCGAGAGGATTGCTGCGAACCAAGGATATATTGGATAAGTAAATTAAGCTGAATTTAGTGTATAGGAATTATCGTACATAATTGCTTTATTTTTTAAATCTTGCAAAAAGTATTTTTATGTACATACACACATATAAATTTCTTAAAATTCATTTCGATATAAATATTTATATTAAATAAAACTAAAATTTGATATCATTTTCTATTATAGTTTATTGAAATATTTATAATTTTTTGTTTTCCTAATCAAATTCGTAAGAATAAGTTCATTCTCATTCCTAACCCAAACCAAAGTAACTTTGCGTTAGCCCGAACTATGATAAAAAGCTAACATAAAAAGAAGAACAATATAATAATTCTGTATATATCGAACAACCCGAGAAAGGAGAAGCAAAACTCCAGTCATCCAGTCTTTCGCGAAAGTTAAAAGGAAAAAGAATAATAAGACATTGTTTGCAGGCCGTGCAGATCGCACGCAATGGCGAACCCTATAGGCGACCAAGATTGTGCGGTGACACGACTCTCGGGATCCTTGGGATGTATATATACAGTGTGCACGAGGCTCAGTCGACCTTGAGTCGGGGCAGATTAATCACGGCCAGCGAAGAAAGGCCGTTTTTCGCCTCCTGCGGCAAAAGGCCTCACACAGTCTCTCCACCCCCTCCACCCCCCCTCCCATCGCTCTCTCTCTCTCTCTCTTTCTATATCTCACAGAGTAACCTCCCGCGTTCGACATCGGAGCGCACTCTCGCGTGTATATGTGTATACAGAAGCGCGCAGCTTCCATCGATCAATGACACTCCCAACGGGAAAATACTCTCAACCCATTATACTGTCTTGGTGCTGCTCTCGCTCTCTTCTCCGCGTGTTTGTTTACGGGAAAGAAGGTCGTATGCCGCTTGGGCCGATGCACACAAACGTGAGAAGATTCTTTCAGAGAGGGAGAGAGCGAGAGTGAGAAAGTAGCCGAGCACCTGTGCAGTGTCACCTTAGCCGAGGTCAATTGTCCGCGCTCACCCTTGACTGGGCACGTGGTTATCGAGGAAGTGGATGTGCGTGCAGTGTGCGTGTGCGAGGTAGACGAAAATCGACCCTACATGCGTAATTGTCGAAATTAACGTACACGTAATTAAGCTGGTCAAATTCACTTTTAGAGATACGGTCGATCATTAGTTTCTCAGAGGTTTTTACCGGGCGATTCAATCTTGTTTGGCCGCTGGATCTAATTATTTTTGTCAGGTGTTTGTTTGAAGAAGAAACTATGTACGAGATATTTTCTAAATGACTGTCTGACTAGAGCTGAAGTTTTTCTACTTCGCACCCAAAAAAAAAATAAAAGAAATAAATAATGATGAGATTTATTGTTATAGATATTTATTCATAGTTTTACCTTGACTTTACGAAATAGCTACATTTTGAGTAATATTCAACATAGAATGAAAATCCACTACCGGGTCCACTTTCAATTTTTATTAAATATGTGTATTTCGTATTTATGAATAGATTTTGTGGAAAAAATTTCTATTGTGGTCGATTTGATATGAAAATTCTCTGATTGAATTTTCAAGTGATTCCATTAATTTAATTACAACAGAAACGTCCGTTCAAACTTTTATAACATTTGCATTCTAAAATGCACGTACAATGCAAAAAAGATTCAATCCATTTTTCTAACGCAGATTTTAATAAAATGGCTTCAAAAAATTAACCATAAAATCTCTCTGCCAATATCACTAAGCTTTCTATTTTTTTTTTTAGAAAAATTGGTATTATAACGAAAAATTTAAAATGAAATTGAAAATCAATAAGGTAGTGTATATCAATATTCTGTACATGTTTTTAGTTATTCAGTTTCATGTACTTTACAGATTATCCACTAATTTAACCAAATCTTTAATGTGAAACCATAAAATTGATATTTACTTTGATGTATTGAAAATATTATAACTTTTAAAAGGAATACTTTCAGAATGATTATAATACTCTAAATAACATACTTAGAAAAAATATAGAACGCTTTTCTTTTTTCCTTTCTTAAAAAAGTTAAGTAATAATCAAGTGATTACAAAGTGATACATCGTAGCAAACTGACGTTGTTATTATTGCCACTTATGTATCGAAAATTAAGTACTTTTTAATATCCTGAAATTTGAAAACTTGGGCACGCTTCATAAATTTTCAATTATTCTCCCAAGTTTTAGGAAAATCGATCAATTCATTGAAGAGGAACTTTTAAAAAAAGAAAGTTAGTATAACAGATGACTGCGGGGAGTCAAATTTATAATTCATTTTTTTAATTTCATAAATATTATTTTCCATAAAGATTTTAAATATCGTACTGGTCTTATTAACTTGTCATTTTTTTATTGTATTTTAAAATATTTTATAACCATAATTAATGATAATTACTTTTTGCCAATCATATAATCATAGTTTAGTAATATATGTATCTGTTACCGTCGATAGATACCTCGAGGTCAAGAACGTCAAAGTTTAAAGCCGCACGACATCAGCGCTGTAAACTAAAGGGATATGTAGAATATATATATACAGCGCACGATATATACGCGAAGAAGAATGGGCGTAACGTTTCCCAGCCATTACTCGGAGAACAATAAAATTCTACTACAGTCAGGAGCTGAAAACCGCGCGCAACCATTTTTATTCATCTATCCACCTAAACAGTCCGTTCGTAGGCGAGCGATTTTACCAAGTCGAGAGAATTAAATTCCTCGCGCTACAAATAAAAAAAAAGCGCAACGGGGGAGAAACTAAAACCGCTTTCCAAACACAATAGCACGAGTTTTATGGATGGCCACATTTTCATGATCAGTATAAAAGTAAAATTGAATTCCGCATCCGCGTATCATCGCGGCGGTTTCCTATTTTTCTACTCTCTCTCTCTCTCTCTCCCACTCTGTCTGTTCCTCCTTCTCTACACAGCAAAAGAGAGAGAGAGAGAAAAAGAGTAAATATACATGAGAGTCAGTTGGTTCGTGACTCGCAGCTCGACGATCCAAAGCCGACTGTCGTCGCTCCAGCGGCGTACGTACAGCGTTCGTATGGCGGTGGCAGCGGCGGCGGCGGCGGTGGCAGCGGCGGCGACGACCCCGCGACGACGCCTGCGCCTGTGCCGCCCTTCCACTCTATCTCCCTCTCCTTCTCTCTCTCTCTCTCCCTCTCCTTCTCTCTCTCTCTCTCTCTCCGGCTCTTCTCATCCTTCCTGGCATCAGCGCTGAGAGGCAATTCAAACCTGCCACACAGTCGGTCGTAAGACTCGTCGCGAGGAGGACACACGCGCGCGCGAGCTGTTCTCTGTCTGCCTCTAGTTGCCCGTTTTTCCTTTTCTTTTTGTTACACACACACACACTTACACAAAACCACACGCACACGCACACACATTTACTCAGTCACAGAAAAGTGTATACACAAGTACAGATATACACGGACACACACGTTTCTGCACCAGCGCACTCACACGCACTCGCAGCAGCAGCAGCAGCAGCAGCAGCAGCAATCGTCGATAAGCAGGAGTGCGCGCCCGATATATTTCGATTGTCACCGAATTTTCATCCTCTCCATCTCTCGCTGAGTTTTGTATATATATATATATATAAATCTCTAGTGTGTCACTCGGCAACCCCGCATCTCACGCTCACCTCAATAGAACGTATACGCAGTGTGTCGAGGAGTGCAAGCGCGTGTTCTACATAAGCCGCCCTTACAGTGTCCAGAGAGATAGAGATATACATCAACGAGAGCACGCACGTGAAAGAGCCGAGTCTCCACGGCTTTATTTCCTGAACTAGGGGGGGAAGCGAGCGATAAATAAAAGAAGAAGAAGAGGACGCGAGTGCGAGACTGGGTGAGAACGGGTTGAATGCGGAGAGGAAACGCACACAGCTTTTGGAGATAGCGAGAGCGAGAGCGTCCGTTTACCACCAAAGTGCGTGTGTTAAAGCCTCGCGAATAATTCAGCTGTGAAGAAGGGGAACACGCGACACACGACACGAGTCGAGAAAGGAGGGAGGTCAGAGATAGAGACTATCTGTGTGTGTGCAGTGTGTGAGTGTTACTCTTACTCTCTCTCTCTCTCTCTTTCACTCTCAAAGTGTCTTCGTCCCCGCGCGAATATCGTCGCACCGGTTACCATTCTTCTCCCTTATTCTTTCATCTGCCTCACTCTCGCTCACTTCTATTTTCTTTTTTGTGGAGCGAGGACGACGTCGTCGACGCTCCGGACACACATACACACACACACACTGCTGTGCGAGAAGGAGAGCAAGAGACGATATACCAGCAGTAGCAGCAGCAGCAGCAGCAGCAGCGCTTTAAAGGAAGAAGACGAAGAAATCCTCTTTGTTCCAACCCTCTGGGCGACCTCTGCCACCCATCTCTCTCTCTCTCTCTCTTTCTCTCTTACTCGCACACACAATCTTTCTCTCGTCGACCACTAAATCACGGCAGCGCGAAGAGAGAAGAAGAAAAAAAATCGCGGTTCACAATAGGGAATAGAGAGGTAGAAAAAATTTCTGTAGAACCAAGAGACCAACACCACCACCACCACTTACCCTGTGTGTACGATATCCAACCGCTGTCGTAAGCCGCTCCTATCACGCGCGTGTGTATCTCTCCCTATCTCTGTGTGTGTACGTGTACGCGCGTGCAAGTGTTACAGTAGTAAGCGGAACAGCAACGACAACCAGTGTCTGACTCTCTCTCCAGCCTCGATACGACCAAACCGGAAAAAGCAGTTGTTGTTGTTGTTGTTGTTGCGATGCAACCTCATCCCATCGGGTTATCACCAGCTTTGGAAGATTACGAGGAGCCGACGACTGCGATCGTTCTGTCGCGTAACGTTGATATCTTGCCACCACTCCAACTTTAACAGCTGCTGCCTTGACGGGCTTTACTTGGCTCTCTTCATCAGTAGCGTTAGTGACTCGGTAAAAAGGAACCACCGAGGAGCGGAGGTAAAGTAGGAGATCAAAGGGATAGTGGCTTTCCGCAACAGTGGATGGGGGAGAAGATCGAGACCGACCCTGGAAAATTGGGTTAGCGCCTGCATTCGCCACTCTTACGCATGCCATTTACGTGCTTGCTGGTCTTGAAAACTAGCGCCAAGGCACGGCGGGGAATCGCGCACGGATGAGGAACGTGAGGGGATCGTCGCTTCGTCGTCTACGCCGGCTGCGATGAGGCGCCACTGTCAGGCCGAGAGTCAGGCAGGAGTCAGGTGTAAATAGAAAGCGAGGTTCGCTCACCTTCGACCCTGGCTCTTTAATACCCAGTGCCGAGTCCAGAGGTCCACGGCTACTTTAGTGCGCGAGCGCGTGACTTCGATCCGGGTTCAAAAGTGTGCTTCGACCAGTTCAAAACTCTCTCTTACCTAAGAGAGCGAGAGGGAGTCGTAACTAAGGATTTATACAGTGAGCAGGGATCGCTGGGATCTCAAAGATCTTTGGAATCGATCCTGTAGTCCAAACTCTTCCATGATTACGAGATTACCAATCTAATTGGTGATAGATAAAAGTAGACAAGTGCAATACCTATATATGCATCATTCTGCGTATCACCGGAGTTAATCAGAGCGAGAGCTGCTTTAGGGAGAGAGAAAGAAGAAGATGATTCAGAGCATCAGGGTAGGGGCATATCAAGAGGAGGTGCTTCGCCTTTTAGATGCTGCAGCGCCGCGGTGCGATAATTAATTAGTTCCCGAGCATCTCGTTAGCGCGAGATTTGATAGAGAGGGAAAGAGTGAGAGAGAGAGGAGAGTGAAGAAAGCGAAGCAGGAAGCCGAAAGAGGAAGCCTCGACCGTGGTGTGCTGTGGAGAAAGAGTGAGAGAGAGAGAGAGAGAGAAAGGGGGAGAGAATATAGAGCCGAGCACGTGGAAAGTCAAGGCCACGAGAGTTCAAGCTCTCTCTCTCGATAAACTTGCTCTTAAAATATGACCACGACGAGTTACGCCAGTGCCATTTCGCAATCGAGTCAGCCTTATCGGAGGTGATCCATAAAAAGAAATAAGGTGGGTTCTCCCGCGAGTGGGGACCAATTTTTTTTTGTGCCTCTTCACGTACGCGCGGCGCGATTCCAGTGTTCTTCTCTCTCTCTCTTTCGGTCGTAAACCATCCCGCGCGCTCCTTTTCTTTTTTGTCGCTCGGAGGCGACAGATACGAAAGACACGGATAAGAGCGCGAGGGGAGGTGGGGAACGTGAGAATATCGACACGAACGCGAGGGAAGGGGAGGCACACGAAATGCCGAGGAATCAAATTCTCAAAAGGCAAAAGTGGAACGGAAGAAAAGAAATGTATTAGCCGTTCCGCTAGCGACTCTCCACGATCACCGCTACCACCACCACGACCACTACCACCAACACTACCGCCAACAGCATCATCGCCGCCGCTGCCGCCCTCGGACAAGATTAATAGTCGCCTTTGTACTCGCTCCGCTAAAGTGTTTCCGCGAAGACGAATAGCGTGAAAGGACTTTCAAGAGAGAGAGAGAGAGAGAGAGAGAGAGAGAGAGGGGGGAACTAGACGCGGAGAGCAAAGAGAAAAAAAAAGGGAAAGAAAGAAGAACAATCTATCTCGTAACGCGTCTCTCCTTCGTGCATTACGGAGGATATCGAGTCGCCCTGCAATTAATCTAATGAGCGAGCTTTGCTGATCCGCCTATCGAAGGCTAAGAGACATCACGAGGCAGAAATAGGACACGTAAGAGAAGCTTAAAGAGGATAGATGGAGGCGTAATAAGACGAGAAAAAAAAATATATATATAGAGTAGGGGAGCATAAGCTTCTTGCCTCGACGAGAGACAGACAAGAGTCTCCCAGGTTAGCCGAGAAAGATAATCTCGTGATGGGGATAAGGATCTGAAGTACCCTCGTGGTCAGCGGTCTAGAGAGAGAGAAAGAGCGAAAGTGCGAGGAATACCGAACAATAGGAGGAAGAGAGCGCACGCGAGAGAGAGAGAGAGAGAGAGAGAGAGAGAAAGAGGAAGAGGCGCAAGAGGATGACGGAGTCGTGAAGTCGTCGGGCAATGACGCCGTCGTTGGCCTCGAGATGCGAGTCGTTGTTGACGAAAGTGCTGCTGGTCCAGCTCCTGCTGCTGGACTCGCCGGTGGTGCGGGCAGCGCATCCGGGAGCCACAGCGACAGCAAGCGAGTGCCGCCCCTGCCAGGCTTCATCCTCACCGACGAGGAACCAGCAGACAGCATCAGCAGTAGCAGCAGCAGTAGCAGCAGCAGCAACAGGAGCCACAGCGTCGAGCGCGAGATAGCAGCAGCAGCTGCAGCAGCAGTCGTCCGCTCTGGAGGCGGTTGCTGGTGCGAGGCCCCAACTCACGATGAGCATCGCAGGCTCGTCCGGTAGTCCTGGTACGGCGAGCGACTTCGTGGGTAATAACATGAACACGTGGGACGTTGCTCGCGCACTAACCAATAATAATAAACCAGCTGGCTCATCAACTTCATTCTCGACTGCGGCTGCGGCAGCCTTATTCTTGTCGTACGCATCCTCGTCGTCGTCGTCGTCGTCGTCGTCGTCGTCGTCGTCATCAACGTCGGAGGAGACTAGACAACAGCAGCAGCAGCAGCGACCAGATAGCGTAGAAGAAAGTAGTTATCGTGAACCAGTGGTCGACGTACCCACCGACAGGGTACAGCTGGTGCTCTGTGCTTCCAATTGCGGTTGCAGCGGATCCTGTCAAGGGTTCTCGAAAAAACTCGATCGAGTGGAAAGGATAGAGGAGGAGGAAGTAGCGGAGGAGGAGGAGGTGGAGGCGGAGGTGGAGGAGGAGGAAGAGGAAATAGTGGGTAGTACGGAAGTGGACGACATTGAGTCTTTAGCGCGGGACAGTACGTCGTCCCGAGAAGGCTACGATATGACGGAAGTCGAGGCCGAGCAATTGCTCTTCGGCTACGGGGCGCTGTCCGCCATCGACTCGGCGTTCAACGGATCCTTCGACCCCGGCAACGAGAGCTACGACGGGAACAGCAGCCTCTACAACGACACCTACATAATCGAGGGCCTGTATCCCTCGGGCTACGGCTTGCCCCACATTATCCTGGCTTCCATAATAGTGACCTTGATGATGATCGTCATAGTCATCGGCAACATGCTCGTGATAATCGCCATCGCCACGGAGAAGGCACTGAAGAACATATCGAACTGGTTTATCGCCAGTCTCGCTGTGGCGGACTTCTTTCTCGGTCTCGTGATAATGCCCTTCTCGCTCGCCAACGAGATAATGGGCTACTGGATCTTCGGTTACTGGTGGTGCGACATACACTCGGCGATGGACGTGTTATTGTGTACCGCGAGCATCATGAACCTGTGCTTGATTAGCCTCGACAGGTACTGGAGCATCACGCAGGCAGTGAAGTACTTGAAGAAACGAACTCCCGCGAGATCGGCGCTCATGATCGCCATGGTCTGGGTACTGTCGGCGGTCATCTGCATCCCTCCGCTTCTAGGCTGGAAGAGATCGGCCCCGGAAGAGGAGTATCCCAAATGCAAGGTGAGCCGATTCTTCGCGCACATTTCGTTTTTATTTTTCTATTGACGTCATTCTTCGTTGAGGTGGTTTCGGGACGGAAAATGTATTTGTATGGCTCTAACATTTTTACCGATTCATGATTTACTTTTTATTACACTTTTAGACAAATTGTATCGAAGATAGTTATTGATTTTCATGGTTCTATGTATTGAACGAACCACCTCAACGAATGTAATCCCCCAAATTTGCTCGAAATTTAAAATCCTATTGTCGCTTCTTAAAGATGATAGATAACCAAGCTGAATGTTTATGTCGCTACATATATTTCTTTTACTGGCAAGGATACAATTTTCATAGAATAGAAAGCCTTTCATTGGATGCTACAAGAGTGTATATGTATATAAACTCTGCAAGACAAAGATAAATGCCGTATGATGAAGAATATACAGATCGAAAGACTTCATCTAAAGTTGTATTAGTTTTACTGTCACACACGGAACTTTGTCATTAGTTTTGTTTTATTCATTAACCACTTTATGTATTGCACTATATACTTCCCACCTCTGGCGTATTCATAAGCCGTTATTTTAGCAAAAGTCTTTTTCCCTCCAGCACCACTCACTTTACTTTAATGGAGAAAGTCTTAATTGCAAACTGGAGTGAAAATTAATTTAAACACATCTTCAACGGCCCGATGAATTATAAATATTTACGTAGCGTCGACCCTTTAATTTTCGTGGCTCAAGAGCTAAGCAGCGGGGCGACGAAGCGACCTAAGAATTATTTTTTTAAGAAAGCGAAGGGGATAACCAATCTTATAGAAAAATAGAGAGAACTAATCTCAGTAAGAAAATCAACACGGCGAAATAAAGACACAAACTTACATTTTTCTTCCAATTCTGAAAGGCATGTGTCTTTTCCGATAGAGAAAAATGTTTTTCTAAAATTAATCACTAAACTTTTATTTTATTTATTAGTTATGTGTTTACAAAGATTGCATTTATTTAATTAAAATAATGGTTAAGCATAATTATTTAATACAATAAGAACTATGACAATAAAGTAACGTTTTTAGTGACTGAATATTATTGTTTTTGAGAAGTATAAATTCAAAATACTTTTTTAAGTGAAATTCATAAATAAAATAATTCATAAAAATCCTGTGAAGTAAATTCAATTATACTAATGCCAGTCACTCTTGTCTAAAAAAACGTTTCCCTTTCAATAAGCTAATATTTGTACATTTTAAAGTGAATCAGCTAATCGATCAGAATTCTGAGGTTATTTTAAAAGGCAAAGATTGAAAATACTTAGATTAAGCTTTCTGTAGTAAGTAGATTATTGCAATGCAGAAATAATAATCCAAAGAAGCTTAAAATATCTGAAAAAAAAGTTCTACAAATAAATTAATCTTTATTCTTCAATAAATATTCCAGGGTTGCTGTGGGTACATTTGATTAATCGAAGAATAACGTGATTCCATTAAATGAGTTATTATTCTCATTGTACAGTTGTAAAAAGTCAACGAATGAACAAAGAAAACTTTCTTCTATAACAACAGAAAATTAAACATTCCACGGGCAAGCCAGCCATATTTTTCTACTACTTTGTAGTCAGCGAATACTTAAACGCAAATATTTTATCGAATTTAACAGTAAGAGCATTTTAATCAGCGCAAGCCTGAGATTCTTTCGCTCGAGAGGAGAGATAGAGAGGGAGAGAGAGACACACAGAGAGAGAGAGAGAGAGAGAGAGAGACGAAAGAGAGAAGGTCTGGGTAAGGTAAAATAAAATATGATCGATTATCCCGTCTCTGAGTCAAGTCAACGCTGCGGTTTCTGTCGTGATGCTCGTCGCTCTATCTACACCCCTATCTCTCTCCCTCTTTCTCTCTCTCTATCTATGTCTCTCTTTCCTACGCAATGTCACGCTCGAGTGGATAAACTGAAATGCCAACTCTGGTCGCGTGTGCGTGCGGTTGCACTGTACATCCGTGTATCTGTGTATGTGCGAGTGTGCGTGTGTGGGTATAGCCAATTTCCAATCGGAATATTTTCCGCGCGGAGATATCTCTCAATACAATATATTTGCATGCGTCCCGAGATGCTGGGCCGAGAGCCGTGAAGAGAGAGAGAGAGAGAGTGAGTGGATCCTGACGTGCGCGCGAATGACGCTTCGCGCCTTTTATGCATTCTACCTTTAATACAGCGATAAGAATTTTTTTTTGTGGATTTTCATCGAAAGTGCCACCACCGCTGTCGTTGAATAATGTTTACCAATATACCCTACCTGTATATTAACGATCCCTCGGGATTATTATGCACTTTTCAGCGCTGTACGTATCATGCTATTTTTACGCTTCTATGATTGAAATATTTAGTTGCGAGACTGAGAATCGTGAAGAAATTTAATTCGCGAAGTTAGTGCGTTATCCGATGGAAAATTAAGCGATTAAGCGATTCGAGTTCAATGTTCGTGAAAGTGTTATTTAATTACTGAACGATGATTTTAGGTTACGTACAATAATTACTTTATCAGCGTTCTAAAATGAGTCATCGATCTCAATCTCTTCATTTAGAAAGGGAAAGTTTTAACAACTTGATTGAACATCAGCGTCTGTCTACATTCGTCTATTTCTACTTAAACGTATAATAGTATCGAATAAAACAAACAATTATAATGTATGTACGCGTTAAATGAACGATAGTGTAATCCTAAAAGTAAAAAAATAATAAGATTATATACACTTCCATTCGTACATTTCCTCGTACATCGAAACCAATTTATTAATCATCAGTATTCTGTACGTATCTCAGTTGCGCGAATAATGTTAGCAATTCATTAAAAGCTGCAGCAAGAATCCGTTATAATAGCCTTGCTCGATGCGTTTCCACGATACTCCAGATTCAGAAGACATATTTTTAAATAAAATACTTTAGCGGGGTCAGTCATTCTTCTCGTCTAGTGTTGACTCAAGCGAAGCGCATACGCTGTCCAAGCAATTATTTTCGTTCTAAAAGCGAGCGCTTCCGCAAAAATGTCTCTCTCCTTACATAGTTGAAATGCTGTAGCGATAAAAACTACACGAGTATCCATATATTCGTATATAGACGTCGAGAGGTCTCGAAAGCCGGTCTTATGCCAACTCTGCTCTCCTCTCTCGGCGAAAAAGGCGCAGACACACACGACCGGGATTGTATTGCTATGCCTGCCCGTTCTGTATTTGTTCTACCTGCAGTCGTCTTTCTTTCATACGTTTATCCTCCTCCTTCGCATGTGCCTCGTTTTCCCTCGCTCTCCCTGCTGCTTCTTCTTCTTCTTCGCTGCAACTATTTACGCCACTTCGGCGTTACCTCGTGCGCGCTCCGGAGCCCGAAACTACGCACAGTTTACTTTTTCCGCGAATGCGCTCGACCGGGATTTAATTCTCGGGTCTGCATTCGAAATGATTCCGCATTGACTCTCTTTTAGCGAGGGGCCTCGCGCTCGCCTCTTGCTTTCACAATATTTTAAAAATGCCAGGCACCAGAGCTTCCAACTCTCTTTGGAGCAAGGGGGAAGGGAGGAATGAGAGTAGGGGAACAGAAATGACCTGTAAAGAGAGGAAGTATTGCTCGGATTCCTTGTTTCTTTCTCGCGAGCAGCTTTCCCGATCGCTTCACTCCCTTCCTATCCGTATCGCACACTTATTTTTCGCGTCTTTTGTTTCCTATACTACCCAATTATTATCGTTTTTTAAATTCCCTTCTCTGCTCAGCATAGTTATTTTATGTGTCCGCATTAAAGTATATAATTCATCGGGGAAAGACTGATACTTTATCGGAATGAAAATAGTAGAAGGTAAATACTTTCTTTTGCCCACATTCATATTTACGTATCGCATAAAAGTTTATATTTGGATGAAACCGATCCATTTTATTTCTATACAAAGTTAAACAAATATTTCATTGTCATCTATAAACACTACATTTGTTTATGTACCCGGGATTGTGATAACTTTAATTAAATATAAATATTTAACAAGATTAAATTTCTATAATGTTTTTAGATATTTTTAAAAGCGTTTAACTTGCGCCGATACAAGTTTCACTTTTTGCTAGGAAATTGAAGTGTCAAAAATAAATGAAATTCGATATTTAAAATCTTTTTTCGACCAGCCTTCCTCCGTCATCCATTAAATCAAAACGCTCCATTCTTTTTTTCTTTATAATTTTAAAGTAACGGCCATCAATTTATTCATTCAAAATAGATTATCGAATTAGATTATTAAAACTTTTCAATTATCTTTACTTAACGCGGAGCTTCCAATATCATCTATAATGAAAATTCAATATCTGTCTATTGAAATGTTTCTGCATTTTCGTATTTGATGGATAGATTTAAAATTGATATTAAAATTGAGTTCGGGCTTAATTGATTGATGGATGAGGTCTCGAAGTATACGTTATTCTATTAATTATATCGAACTTGATACATTTTAAAATGCATCATTAAAACGTTATCATAGCTAGCTCCTTACGAACTCATTAGAGTTAATACATTAACGCACATTATAATGACTAGCTCGATGCAGATTTACTGCGATATTTATTGAATTCACAACGAAAATATGTTGTTGCAGGAGTTTGCCTGGATTGAATGTTTATGCAGTGAGACATAATATTTGGCTTTAATGGGTAAACACAAATATGCCGAATATTGCGTATACTTATTCGAGCGAAAAAGACTTTTAGTTATTTCCGAGAGTTAACATTGTTTACACGGCCAATTTGGTTAACAAAATATAAAACGTCTCGCTGTATCAATATTAAATTGCTTTCGAGGTAGAGGATGAGGAGGAATTTAATAATGGGTAAATACGCCAGAAACTTGTACTCGCCCGCTGTAAATTCTGAAATTGAGATTTTATTTCAGTGATAGAATGCCTTTGTTGATGCAGCAATAGGGTAAATGAAAAATCGTAATATTCCATTCGCTCTGCCTAGAATCACTGCCCCGCCTATTTCGTTTTTCTTTTTCCTTTTCCACCCCTTCGAAATGTTTCCCCTTGCATTCGGATTCTTTCAAATACAATAACCAAGGATTCGATCAGAATTCGAATTTAAACAAACGCTAACGAACGCCGAGGCTATAGCCATTGTTAAGAACAATTCAACGCGCGGCGTTGGCGTCGCCTGCGGGCACGTATAAACGGCGTGTGCAGCCTTCGAACGGGACGCAGGTTGGCGCACGAAATTCAAACCTAGCCGAATTACACTTAGTTTTGATTACTTTAACGTTTCACAATCAACTTCTAGATGAGCTTGATTACCCTCTGGGTTCTCTGGACTCAAACTCCCTCCATCCTCTTTTCACCCCGGGAAACATTTGTGCGAAGTTCTGTCCCTTTGTAACACACGCGTGCGAGACGAGAAAGCCAGAGTTGCCGCGCACGCAAAGGTGAAGCGAGTAATTAGCAACCGCACGAAAAACATACTGCTGCTGCTGCTGCTGCTGCTGCGGCACATGCCCCTCGCAGACGGATCGAAATTATGGAAACTTCAATACGAATAAATTTTACTTGATTACCTATCCGCGAGAGCGATATCCCCATCCGTACTGATTACAACACGTATACATCGAGTTTTTGGGTGAAGGGGATGAAAAATGCATTCGAATCTCGATAATGAATAAACCGAGGTGCAGTTAATTACATTTTAATAAAGCGTCACCTTCTTTTTTTTTTTGTATGTTTCGACGAGCTTTTTAATGGTGGTTTCAGTCCACTGGTCCGGGATTTATTAAAGCTGTGTTATACGTGCCTGATCAAATTGGACTTACTCTACTTATCAGATTATCGGATATATATCAACCTACATCTGCATCAAATATATTCAATTTATTTTCACGTATAAGCATATAAAAATGTGATGCAATCTCTCGTATTGATTGACAAAGGCACTTGCACAATTTTCAACTGAAATAATCATTACAACAAAAATAACAGCCGAAGTGCTATATCTAACATCAAAAGTATTTCCCCAAAACTGGTTGCAAAAAAGGTTACATTGAATACGCGAACAATAGTTTTTCACTACCGCTTTCGACGAGTCTCTCAAATTTTGGCGGCGAAATCTATAGGACCTCTCCCACATAGCTTGTCGCATATCCTCTCGCATAAACATCTGCACTCGCACGCGTATTCCGTGGCGGAGAGAAGAAAAGTATGTAAACGCGCGCGTTATCGATCGTTCGAGGATTCCGCGCGCTAACTGAGAATCGGTGCATCGTCTCTCTCTCTCTCTCTCTCTCTCTCTCTCTCTCTCGTAGCTCTCCTATAGCTTTGTCTGAATTGCCGCACTTGCAATTCTCACGCTTGTTGAGATCAAAAGGAACACGGACACGTGCGTCTCTATTTATGTATACATGTGTATAAACGGCGCTGTGGATTATTTAAGGACTGTCGGAGGTCGGCAGAGCGAATGTTTCACTGGTTTATTTTTTTTTACGGTAAAATTAAATGCGAGCATGTGGGTCAAGTGGCGGCTTGCGATTCACTAAAACTTCGCGTATTAGTTATTTGGATATTTTTTTTACTTTTCGACGTTTTCGTTTCTTCACTCGCTGACTGTTCGGATCACATTATTAATTGTACGCCTTCATTTTTATTTCGCAAAGACGTCATTTGTCTCTATTTTTGTATACTCGAATCAATAGATGACATTACGCAAACTTTTAATGGCAAGCACTGAATCGAGTATCTTATATAGATTGGTAGGACTTCGAGATCCAGATCCGTAGAATATAATTATCGCTGGGAGAAAATAGTGAGAGCTGCCCATGTAATAGCATAAATAGCGTACATTAATAAAATATCGATTAGTTGTAATTTTATACTATACGTTGAACAAGGCTTTACAATGTGTAGGATCATGTCTAAGGGATGTATGAGTACGCGACCCGCTTTCGAGTCTTTTAATGCGATTGCGGTATACCAGAGTCGACCGACGGAAAGTAGGGAGAACAAGCGGTAGATAGAGAGAAGGACTGCCTGCTGTGCAGAGGCGAAAAGTGAATGGACAAACACTGGACCTAACGTGTATAAGCCGACATTGGATGCTGTTTTCGTCGATTCGCGAGAGATTATTTTACACACGATGTGGTTATATGAGCTATATCGCGGAGAGAATTACGTACGAGAGTGATTTAACTTTTCCGTTCAATTCCAACAAGATTGAATGAGCGCGTTCAAGGTTTCGAATGTGCGGGTTGACAAAATTTAACGTAGATACAGTAGCAGTTTATGGTATACACGAAAGAAGGTTTGTCAGTAATAAAAGCCCCGTGCACATCCTTTTGTCAACATCTGCTCCTTTAACCTATCAAATTACACGAATTAAAGCAGTCGTCTCAGACCTCTTACATCCCCCTTTTCTCTCGCAGCGCGGCAAAGAAATTGAAAAAAAAAACAAAAAGGTAGAAAAGAGTTAGACAGAACAGAAATCAGGTCTCTTTTACATCAATTAACGTAATTGCATTCTCCTTCCAGCGTCTTAATAATGAACGCGCGCTCGCGCAAGCTTTTCCTCCTCTATCTCTCTTTCTCTCTCCCCTTTTTTTTCATACTCCTCGTTCTGTAAGTAATTAAGTGCGCGCGCGCGCTCTACACCGTGAAAATCATTAATAAATTCTATTTCCTCCCTCTGTCTCTCTCTCTCGCTCTCTTTCTGGCCGAGAAAACTTCATCGATTAAGCGCGACGCACCCAAAGTTTAAAAACGTTCGGGCGAGAAATTTTAAAGTCCGTCTAAAGACGCATTAGGCAAATGCATCGTATAGAGTTTAGCTACGCATATACCTTAAGCATTTGAATATCTCGGGTTTTACGGGAATTATTTAGAAGATCGTCGCGGCGTAAGAGCATTTAGTTGATTTTAATGAATGCATTTGAATTTGGTCGGCTGCCCGGCGAGGGGAAAAAATGTCGCGTCCTTCCGAAAAAGTGCACGGGTGCGCTGGCAAACTTTATTTATGTAAGCCCTAATGAGTCTTTGGTCCGAGTTTTTTTAAGTTATGCAGTCGAGGCCATAACGAGCAGCGCGGAGACTGTTGCAACTACTTCATTGATAAGCTGTGTTGCAGCGCGCTTCTTCGGCAACTTTACATTGTCCATCGTCAGTATGCAACGCAGAGTACACTACGAATACCAGACGAAAGAATGGATACTCACTTTTGCGAATCTATCAATTCAATTGTTTAACTTTTCTTAAAATATGTAGGCATGCGTATACAAAATTGACTTATCGACGAGATAATCGTCAAGTTTAACAAGCCGAACGACGAAACACCGAAAGCCGCTTAAATCAATCAATCGATGCACCATTTCGCAAACCAGCCGAGAAGAAAAAAGAGGGGCAGCTTTTCTGTCGCGGACAAAAAGGAAGCATAAAGCTCGATAACTGGAGCGAGTCGGTGCTCTCTCATCAAGCGCAACCGCCCCAGCAACGAAATCCAGTCGCGCGTCGCATTAAACGGCGGCCGAGGAGCGGACGACAAGCGCAGCGCAGCGTCTGCAGAAACTCAATTAACGCGGGTTGCTTCGGCTCGGACGCTTATATTTGCATGTTCCCCAGCCAGAGAGAGAGAGAAAGAGACACAGAGAGAGAGAGAGAGGTAGAAGTTAAGTGAAGCGCTCCCTTTTTTTCTCTCTCTCTCTCTTCTCGCGAATGAAGGGAAATGATTAAGCTGAGAAACAATGAAGAAGAGCCGGCGAATGCATAAGCAGATGCAAAACAGTTCGGCGTGGCTTTGGCTTGAGTTCTCTCCACTATCACTAGTACTACTACGGCTTCTTCTCCTTCCATTTTTTTCCTTTCTTCTTTTTTTTTTTAAATCAGAGTACGATTCGCGGTCTCGTCGACCGAGTAGTCGTAGCTCGTGCTTTGAAGTTGTTATTTGTTTAATGCTGCAGAGGGCTCGGCATCGGCTTCGACTCAACTTTATCTCCTCGGGGGTGGTTTCTATTAGGCGGAATATGCATCTCATTAAGCTTCTTGTTACGATTTTCTGTGTTCTGAACAATGCTCGCTTTAATGGGCTGGGCAAATATTATATTTGCGCTGGATATATATTCGAAATTACTGAGTACTTTTTTATGCTCTTTCTCAATGTTAGCACACGAATTACTAAAATGGCAGAAAATTATTATTAATTATAACTTGTTTGTAAATATTCATTTTTAATTAAATTAAGCAATGTATACAATTTATTTCTTAATGTTGTAAGCAATCGTTTGCTGTTATCGAATAAAAATACTATCTTCAGCAGATACGATAAGAGAGATTGATATTATTTATGCAATACATGGCACTTGTCACATACTCGCATAGCATGAGATTAGAATATTACGAGGCATATATAATAATAGAGAGCGTACAGTCGTATCTTCGCGTTGGATTGCTCAAGGGTTTAACGGAAGACGACGCAATTCCATTTTACTGACGTACACGTCAATCCAAGCTGAGTATATATCGCCGTCTCTCTCTCCCTCTCCCTATCCCTCCCTCCTCCTCCTCCTCCGTGTCTCGCTTCCTCCTCTAATCTCGAATCAGGTCAGAAAGATTACATCAGTCACTTTTTCTCTCCCCCTCCCCCCACCCTTCCGTTCACATACCCAAGTATAATAGTATAATTCACAAACTCCTAAATACTTGTGTAAGTTTTGTTAGAGGTATTATATCGCGATTAGAAAACCCTCGGCCACTTGAATTTCGCTTACCTCATAAACGTAGCTCGACTGTACATATACATTGAAAAGTATACATTGAATCGACGGGGTAAAATAGATAAAATCATTATTTTCTTTTGATGTTACGTTCATCCTTTGACCGTGCGTTCCTTTTGATGCATTGGAAGAGATCGAGACGTAAAGAGAAAATCGGGACTCTTTTTTTTTCCTTTCTACAACAGGACACGGTGATAAAGACGCGCACATTCGATGCGCTCTCTTGGACGAACAGCTCTTCTATACTTATTACGGCTATATTTAAATGCCCCCTGTAAGCCATATATCCTCAAAATAGACATCTATACGAACTGAACTATCTGGAATATTCTTAGACTGCACTCTCAGCTGCTCAGCCACGTGTTCGAATCTCTGCAAGCGCATTTCTTGCATATTATAAGCGAGAAGCGATGGACTTGGGGGGGGAGTCTCGGATACCCGTGATTTCGAGGGGAATTTCCATGAAATACCGTTGCGAGTCTGGCGTTGCGCGAAATGATGATGAATATTATCCTGTTTATGGCACGATTTTCTCAGGATCGCGATCCGAATCGAATATAGTTTTTATAATTCAAGCGCTAATCGTTATTCCTGTCTACTGATAAGTTGATAATTAAGTTTTCAACATTGCCGCACAAGCAAAATTCTAATTAGAAATAAAAATGTTTTTTTTTTCGGGAGAATGAGAAAAGTTTAATTAATCTGATTAGCGGTAGGAAATGTAATAGCAGCAGCGCAAAAAACGATACATCGCTCAAACTTTTCGAGATTGTGGCATTGTTTCATCAAATAACTTGCCGTCGACGTAATTTATCAAAAAGTTTGAAATCCGCATAGTACCGCATAGAGAACCGGTGAATTAATTAACTGGAACGTCGAGTTTCCGCCAAAAGGGAAATACAAAAATGTCCTCGCTCCATGAGAGAATGTAGCGCGTCCAAAAGAAAAAGAAAAAGAAGAAGGGGGAGAAGACGAAGAGGGAAGCTGGTACGAAGAAATTAAACATCATCCTTTCTGGAATAGGGTGTACCGAAATTCGCGGAGAGAGAGAGAGAAAGAGTAAGCAAGAATCGCGCGCATTATTCCACGGATGAAAGGAAATTATTAAGCGAAGAAAGGACAAGCGCGGAGAAGCGGGAGAAAAGAGACTCCGCAGTCGCGATCGAGCAAAAGGTCGAGACAATGGGCGGGACAAGAAATACATAAATAGATGCAAAAGTGAGTGGGGCGCGAGCGCAGGGCCGGGCAAGAGCATCGAAATCAAGCCAAGACCGAAGGAGGAAGTAGAAGAAGAAGTGGACGAAGACGTAGGAGGCTCGCGGCTGGCAAAGAAAAGCAGATGAAAAGGCGCACGGCCCAGAGGGGAGAGTAGAAATTGAAAGAGCTGCACGCGCGCGACTCTAGATGGGAAAGTGTAAGCTCTGCACCTCTCCGCGCTCTTTCGCTCCTCCGCCTGTCCCTATATACATACATACGTATATATATATTTGCCAAGTTTAGGCGCGCGAACTCGCGTAGGTGAATACTGTGTCTTAATGGTGCATAATTAATCCTCCAGGCCTCCGCCGCTGCTGCGTCCTTGTGACGTCGCAAGTTTAGTAATCAAAGAAAGCCCCGTCCCTATACATACCAACTCCTCTACTCCCCGCGACAGAGTCTCTATCGCGTCCGCAATAGGAGAGGTGTATCCGGCGCGCACTCGATGTGCAGCCGCGCGCTAACCGAGACTCTCTCTCTGTTTAGCCGGATCAGGATTTCCGAGACCTCGAACTGCGCCTCCCCGTCTTCTATCCCCCCGACTTTTAATTGATGCGAGACTGTAAGATTGAGGAACTTTGCAGCAGCCCCGCACTCTCGATGGAATTAAGTCTGATGCGAGCAAATTGGACAATTCCGGCCGCGCGCGAGTTTTTGAAACTCGAGATACTTTGGCCGGACGAGTAGTCAAATGGATTAGGGATAGTGTCCTACGGCTGTTTGCTCGTGTAATGAGTGCTTTGTCAATCTGCCTTGGCTCCATTTTACTCGACTGTATACGCGTGTGTAGTTCGTATAATTTCGGGCCATTTGTATATTTAGGGGTTTAACGATATACTTATTTGCATTCATCGGAGCTTTTGATCTCGTACTTTTGTTGTTAAGTTACCGAGAAGATGAACAAATTCGAATTTGGCTAATCGCTTTATAGCAGTTTGTGGGGGGCATTAATGGGATTTTATTTCGAGTGGATAAGGAAAATAAATAAACTCGGGCAGCGCTTCCCGTTAGAATTTCGTGTTTTCGAAGATTTGTTAATGCTGTTTACATAAATCTCGCTGCAGGAGTTCTTCAATCGTATTTACTCCGCGTTCGTACTACATTATTCTCAAGTGCTTTTAACTAGCGATAACTTATCAACAAACTATGACCTATAACTTGTTAGTAATATTTAAAAGTGGTATTTTATTGCACCGTTACTGTGGACAAAAATAATTGATACTTAAAATTAATCATTATCATTTATTCAGAAATTGTTAAGCTACTTGCTTTATACTTACAGCATTTATAAATAGTAATATGCCTGGTAAATTATGTGTCTATTGGATAAAGTACGCATTAAATTGCGACTCTAGCTAACTAATGAAAAAGTGCATGATAAAGGAACACAACTTAAAGTACTCCGCTGAACTTTAATCCGAAAGTAAATTCAAGTTTATTAAAATACACTTGCGTACAAAAACCTAAGAATTCAGCTCGCGTCAGTTTGGAAATTAATTAAAATTGAATTACACTCTCGAGTAAATATCTCGCAAATTGTTAAAATATTTAACGCTTATCCGTGAAAAGTAGAGAGAGAGAGAGAGAGTTTAAAAGAGGGTCAAGCAATTACGTGACGAGGCGATGGTCAACGATCGACCAAATGGCGTTTAAGCAAATTAAGGAAGGACGAAAGCGCGCAGAGCAACGGTGTCGGCGTCGTAACAGCGCAGAGAGTCTGACCGCACGCGGGCTTTTTCTACTGGCTCGATTAAAACCGAGGGAAGAATTTCAATTTAGGAGGAGCGGATTTATGGGCCCCCGTCGCCGAGGAAGCGAGAAGAAATAGAAGCCGAGCCACGTGGACAGATTTTCATTATGTAAATAGGAACGAATTTAATGGATACGGTCAAAGTATGCTACTGCTGCTACCCACGAGAGAGAGCTTGAAAAATCCACTTTTTCATTAAACGCCCCGAGCGAGTTATAAACATAAGCTTAACGACAATACGCGCTACATACATGCGGCCTTTATTTTTTGACGTTATTAGGAAAGAGGCGAACGGTAATTGTTCTTTTATATCACGAGGCTAATCTTTAGGGACGGTGTTTGCCAAATAAATAACTTTTGAATAGCCTGAAAAACTTGCTTTGGATAATGGTTCAGCGGTAATGTACAATGCCTTCTAGCTCTTATTTTAATTCTGGAATCCAATAGACAGCCTCTCAAAACTTAAATCTTGGAATTCACGATTCTGCGGAAAAAAGAATCGGTGCGCGGTTCAATTGTCGTCGGCTATTAATGTATTCGAGAATGGATGTAGAGGGAGTGAGAGATAGATACGGAGCGCGTAGAAGAAGACAATAGCCAAATAGCGCGCTTCCAGTCGCTTAGCATTTGCGCGGAACGCACACACACACACACACACGTATACATCTATATCCATGCGGCCGAGATTTCTCTAGATTATTTAGGGCGCGCGACGAGGCGCTAATCGCTCTCGCTGCCTTTTCCTCTCCCTCTCTCTCTCATTTTACGCAGCGGCAGCAGCAGCAGCTGCACCGACAGCCAACCGATGGCTCGCTCTTTATCTTTCTCCCCCCCCCTTCTCTCTTCTTCATCTGAATTTCGCCTTAGCACCTCTCGTTTCGTGCGTCTTTGTGTTCTTGCAACGCTTTATCGATAGCTTCCTTTCTTTTCTTCCCTCTTCCCTTCCTCTATATATATATGTATATAGATCCCATTGTCTCTCTCTCGGTCTCGCTTGAGAGTGGCAATATGTCTCCCTTGCACACTCGGGTTTTTGCATCTTACTCTCGGCCGCTTTCTGCCATCTCGATATTTTAAAGCCAAGCGCAGCCTTGATTCCGAATGCTGTATATGGATGAATTATGGGGAGGGCGAGTTGTTTGCGAGAGCGGTTTAATTGAACAATCGTTTACGGTAATCGGTTTCGGTCGTTCCTGGATTTACGAGTAAATCGTTATGCTGAAAGGTAACGCTCGAAGGTAATTTACATTTTCAACAGATTTCTTTCGTGGAAAATTGCAACAATAGCATTTGTAATTTCAACAAAAATGCTTAATATACAACCCGGATTTATATTTTTTTTTTCTCTTATGAATCCAAATGCGATGACATACGATGCAGTACGCTGAGCCATTCTAAATCGCAAGTACCCACTTGTAATTTTAATTCAAGTCAATAACTGTTCCATCGATAAGAATCAATGTGGTTCTCGTTCGAGTCTTACAGTCTATCTCCTCTCGTTTTCACGAGACTGCACTGAATCCAACTCTCTCCGAGACGAAAAGAAAGCCTGCCACACTGGACGCCGAAAACCCCGGCGCTCTCGATTCATCTCTCAGGGGTGCCCTTCCACGTGCACATACAGCCTGCATGCGCACACAAGTGTCACTTGTGTGTGTAAATTCACAGAGAAGAGATCGCGCTCGGCTCGTATAACAATCGACTCTGCCATCTCTCGCGGCATTAGCTCTCTCCTACTACTCCGGAATAATGTCGAGATGGGCTTCGATCGTAGAGGATGACGATCTTTCGCATATTCCACGTCTCCCCCTCTCTCTCTCTTATTCCCCCCAAATCCGTGTAATATTCTACTATAACTCTTCCCCCCCCCTCCCCTGATTTTTTTTCTATTTCATTCGCGCGTGTCATACTTATAGGCGAATGCAAATTTCTTTATTTCCGCACGTGTGGCGCGTGTGTACGAGTGTCGCGGGTGCGTTCGTGTTTTAGTACGACGGCGCGCAGTATATGGAGGAGATACGGGGCTAGCTGGGATTTTTATGCTGGAGGAACTGCGGCGATCAAGTCAGACTGTAAGTTGATGAGGTTTTTCTGGTTTATGGGTTAGGAGTAACGTTATGATATATATATATACTAACACACACCGGCTGTCCAGTATAAAACTTTTCCGGACGCGTGGTGTTTTTGGTGCGCTGTTTACCTTCGAAGGAGACATATTTTCTTCCTCGCGATTCGCTCTCGTCTTTTTCTTTTTTTTTATTTTTCCGTTTTATCGACTTTCGAACAGTATATCGATTTGCTCGTCTACGAAAATATTTTTTCCTATTTTTGCATTCGGTGGATGTCTCTGTTATCCGTTTTACAGAGAATCTATAATAATAAGATTTATCGTTACAAAGCCATAATTCGTAAGCAGAAAATAATTCCAGCCCCTAAAAATAAGCTCTAGAATCGCTCTCCCAATATTTTCCAACAGCTTCGTGAAATAAGAATGAGCAATTTACTCTCAATATGCTAGAGAGAGAGAGAGAGAGAGAGAGAGAGAGAGAGAGGGAGAGAGAAAAGGAGGGTAAAGCAAACTCTTTCATACGTAATCTTTCGTATGGCGGCGCAGAGCTCTCGTAAGTTGGGGACCTTTTACGAGTCGAGTACGATTCTCTAGCTGCGGAATAAAATTTTGTGCAAAACCGATGCCTTCCCGGAAAATCCATTCTCGCAAAGTGGTAATTTTCCCTCGGTTGTATGCTAAAAAGGCCGGCCCGAGTGAGAGAGAGAGAGAGCCCGCGCGAATATGCGCACCAGCCAGCATAATGGAAAAGAGAGACGTTTGCGAATACGCTAAGCCACGCGGAAAATAGTGGCGATACACGCGATCTGACCTGGAGTAATAATCAGATCACAGGATTTCTCTGAATCTCTTATGGACTAAAATGTAGTATATCTCATTATGCTTCACGGGTTCCGAAAGTATAGTGGAATTGGCTTAACTGTGCGTTAATACTTTGCTGCCACTCGTTACTTATGCTTATTCGCACATCGGAGAGATTTGCATTTTATGAAAACTACGCTCGCTCTGTTTCTTCCGAAGAATTGTAATATTCCGTATCGCAATATCGCTTATTCACTTTCTTAACTTGTTAAAATTGAAAATTTCACATCATGGTTAGCATTCATTGCACGTATTTATTAACAGGCTATATTTTTTCAGGATGCATATATCGCGGGCGATTACATTCGCGGAAGATTCAAACTTTAATAAGGAAAGTAGATGAATATGCATTAATTAAAGCGCGCGGGCCGACGTGAAAGGCGTTAAAGGTGGCCGAAAATATCAGTAGCGACGCGTTTAATTTACGCGGCGGCCCCCAACGCAAAGGAGAAATAATAATAAGCGCGAGGCTTAAAAAGAGCGCGCATAATTTATTAGGGAAATTTTCCAAAATTTAACGGCCATAATGAAAAAGTCATTTTTCAAAGCCCGCAACACTCGGGTGCTGGAGAGAGGGGTGAAAGTACGACGGTGGCTGCCCGACAAAAACAAAGCTCGCTATATAGCGGAGCGCGCGCCGCGGCCAAAATTATAATTGCCTGCAGAAGGAAATAATTTATTTCTGAGTGTGTAAATTTGTGATTTCATTAATTGCCGCCCCATTCCCTCGCATATATATATATACTGGCGCCGCGAGGCAATTCCAGTTTTGGCTGTACCAAGTTTTAACCGAGACGAATTATTCATAAAAGTATCGGAAAGTGATTTCTTTCGATTAAAATTATCCGCTTGACTATTCCGCGTAATTGTATTTTGTGTACAATTCCCAACTATTAGTTTTTCACTCGATACAGTGGCAATATTTCTTATTCGCGTACACCGATACGACGTTTACACAATCGATATTGACCCAAATGTGCCGAGGCGCCTATACGAGAAAAATCATCCCCGGATATAATAAAGCCACTGAAGCAAAATAAGCGATCGAAGCAAAAACGAAATACACGGCAAACTCGACCGGTATACAGATACCACCGTTCAGATTCGCCTCCACAGCTATAATACGGCGCGCGTGAAAAGAGCGACGAGCTCGCGGATGATTCACGAGATCCTCCGCGCAGCGAATATTCCGCGATTTCGTCCGGCATTCAACGGCGGCTACACACACACGTATATTAATCACCGAAGGGTTGGGGCGCTTGCGAGCCAGGGCTTTTCATAATTGCGAGTAACGCGTCCCGCGAGGCGGTGCCTAGATAACGGCTCGCTACTCGTGTATACACACGTGTATAACGTGTATATTCTCCTGGCAGGCATTTTCACTTTTATTTAACGCGTGGATGTATGTATAGGTGTGTGTGCGGTGCTCGTCTCTCACTTGGCGATTGGGGCTGTGAATAGCCAAGCCGCCCATTTAATCTGTTCCTGCGTTTTCGCTTATAGGGGGGTGGGGGGAACAAAAAAAAAAGAGCGACGGGGAAAAAGCTGGAAAAAATGGATTAACGATTTGAGCGTATATATATTAGCGAGAGTTGATGGCGAGTTTTTGAAAAATTGACGATCATTACATTGAATATATGGCGAAGAAATATTTTGTGAAGAAAAATTGTAATTGACGAAGAACTTTTTTACCTCGGGTCAAAACCTTTTTAATTATAAATTATTCGTTACCAAATACGATTTTGTAAAAGATCTATAATGAGATTGAAAGATTATCAAAAGAAATATCTCACTTTATTTAAATACCACATAGTTATCTTATAATAAGTTATATTTGAATCCACACCAAATACATAGGAACAAATTATCTTCATTAAAAATTCTATGCCTATGTCGCGTGCCATTAGTCACTTAAAATTCTACATAGAGGACGAGCACCTCGCAGATCGTCACAATTCTCCATTTGACACTCAATTAAACAAAACGACAAGTTCACTTTTTTTACACTCGCATAACTCATCGCGTAGTCCGTGTTCGCGAGCGCCAAATCAATGTACGTTATAACACTCGCGTTTTTTTTCTTTCTCACATGGGGGCAGCTCGATGTGCGTGCGTGACGCATTAATCGCGCTGAGCGCATATTATAAGGAATATGTGGGCCTCTCGTGCGTTGTGCCTTTCTTTATCTCTCGGTCGCGCGCGCAGCGAGACGATAACGTAGTTAGGGCGTTTTTATTGTCTGTTAAGCCGAGCCCCTGCACGAAATGAAAAAATCGCCGCGTTAATCAGGCGCGTAGGAAAAAGTGTTTTCGACGATTAGGTATACCTGCCCGCGAATTAAATGTTAAGTGGATTAGATGCGTAAATTAACAGGTGGACGATAACTGAATTTTTTACGAAATGTAATGTGTATAATTAGGATCTTATGAGTATGAGAGGTTTTAAAAATATTTTTAAATAAACTATAGAAAATGCGCGAATATTCGTTAAAAATAAAATCTGTGCTTTGACTTCTTGTATATATAGAATATAAATATTAGTCGATAGAGAAACTTTTATAGTTTGGTTGTGTCAACAATGTTTTTCGTGACTGTATATTTTTTTTTAATTCTTAATACATGTACACATAGTTCAGCAATAGCAACATTTTCACAGTTGTTCGTTTTTCTAACTATTTTTCCACTGTTTACAATACTACTTAAATTTTTAAAATTGAAAATATTTTTTATCCAAACATAATAGCTTTTTCACGTTTGCATTCCTCCCTATTATTAATCATTAATTAATTTAATCGAAACGATCCATCCAAAGTTTGTTATTCAATATCACTTTATAGCAACAAAGGAGCGCAGCAATTAATCGAAACATAACATTATTCGATTTATTGAAATGTATTTAAAAAATAACACATTTTCCGTCCTCGTGCTTATGAATATTCATTCGAACTGTTGTCCCATATTTTATTCGAAATAACGCATATTTCAAATTATTTCTCGTGTTGAAAATGAATTGCCGAAAGCCAGATTTCCGCGCGCCGTGCGCCATTCTGCGTCTCGATTCCCTCCCCTAAAAAATACAAAAATCCCGCGCGGCACTATAGCGATCGCTTTGCCGCGTAAAACATCGCGTGCGCGTGGATACGTCCAGGCCAGATTTTTACGCGTTGAAAAAAAAAAAAACAAAAAACGAAACCTATTGTTCGTAACACCAACGGTAGCAGCAGTAGCTCCATTGTCGAAATACTCACCGAATTCAATGCCATATTTAATAAAAGCACACGCGTGCAATGTAATTGTATCGCACATCTCGCATTAACCCCCCTTTTTCGCACCCACATACACCGCGCCAACAAAAAAGCTGTTGAAAATCATCGGAGGCGGCAACCGAACCGATGCGTAGCTCGAATAATAATAATAAAAAAAAAAAGTTAGAGGTGACGGTATCCCGTCGTTTGTTGGCTGCTCTCGATCGTCGTCACGCATTATCGTTTCGTCGGGTTTCGGCCGGTGGAGCGTAAAGCCGTGACGGCCTTCCGATGAGTCGAACGTTAACGATTTATTAAGCCCGACGCGCGCGCGCGAGTAGCGGCGGCACTGACGTTTATTCCGAAAATGAATTGTGATCGGTCGTTGTCGTCGGCGGCGGCGGTGATGCACAGCCCGCGTGTCGTGGCGATTTCTAAATCAAAAAGCACGGATTCGCCGTTAATAGAACGCGAGAAAGAGAGAGAGTGAGTGTACGTATAGTCGGTATACTGCGAGGGGCAAGCTGCAGTTGATAAACTTGCAGGCCGGCTATGAGTTTCTCTCTGTGTGTTAGTGTGTGTGTGTGTGTGTGTGTACGCGGGCGACGAGCATCCGCTTCGATATACTGCGTTAATTTCCGGTGCGCTACTGCGCCATGGAATTGTCGAGTTTATTGGGTAGAGCAAGTGTGTTGGGCGCCATTTCTTCTCGGTTTCCTTCGTGATTCTTGGACTCTATGCTTGTGTGTGTGTGCTGTTCGCGATTGCACGGTTGAAAATGTACAGCGAGCACGAAGTGCTTATTTTGTATTCGCCTCGATTCTAAAAGTACATATTTACTAATCCTGTTATGTTATGTAACTTACTCGATGTGAATCCATATAGATTTAAAATCAAAGATATTTTTTTTAAATTCTATAAGCATTGAATACGATTTCGCAAGTACTTTTATTTATATATACCGATGTTAATGATATTTTTCTTGGCATTTTAATAAAAATAAAACTAATAAGTAGATACTCAAGGCATACATCATCATTCAATCGCTTAGCTGCAGTAGTAAATTTCAGCTTGCATGGGTCAGACGCCCGGTCGACTTTAAGAAAGGACACACATACCCTTTTACACACATGCTCTGTGTATACGCATACGAATTCACACAGACATACACACACATACACATACATTCGAGGCAAAGGCAGCTTTGCTAGTTTTTCTCGGTCAAAAGGCTAAAGGACAGTTTATTTTCTAGTTGACAAAAGAGCGGGAACGAGAACAAGGAAAAATAAACATCGCGAGGGAAAAAAAATTGCTTTGCTTTTCTTACCTTTCCTCAAACATTCACCCAATGCCTGTAATTGAATCGTTCTCTCTCCACGGAATAGCTTTACGCAGAAGAAACGCGATATATATTCTCGGCGTTTTTATTATTGAGCCCCGGTGCTGCTGCTCGCCCGGGAAAAATGTGTGCCCGGGCATACACAGCGGGATCAACTTGAATTTTAAGATTTTTTTAGAGTCTAATAAGTGCGTATGCGAGAAAAGATTGCTCAATAAAAATCTTAAGGACGTTACAAAAAGTCGACAAAAGGGAGGGGCAAGAGAGAGAGAGAGCGAGAGAGGGGGGGGGGAGAGAGCTGGCACACAGCAGCGTTTTTCTTTCAACTTTATCGTTCCACCTCACATAAACATCTTTCAGTAACGACCAAGTTCACAAGGAGGAGTTTAAAACTTTTTACCCCCACCCCCTGGAATAATGCTTCGTTACGTCTTCTGCGGCTGTAAAATTGTCTATTTAATTACTTTAATTTTTCGAAGGACTACAAGCCTTCTCTGAAAGCCATCACTTGGATTGCGCTCCTCAAGCCGCAATAAAAACTTTGTCGTCCTGCTTATTTCAGGTCATTAAAAAAGCTTTAAAACTGATACCCCACGATTTTCTGCTATCTCCGCACGATCTTTCGTCTACATATACAATCTTCATTAGAAGGGACATTATTGGATCATTCAACATATACACGCTCAACTATTTAAACTATCGCAATCAAGTCTTCATTTTAGTGTTTTTCATTTTAATACTTTTACACAATAATTCATATCCTCTCAACATGAAAACGTATTTATTTATTATTTCGTTGCAAATTTACCCTGGAATTAACAGTGAATAAGAACATTGTAAATAATATAACTTTCAACGATGTTATTCAAAGCATTTCAGATTTCCTCTTTCGAATATTTCGCTGTACACGTAATGCAACATACTCGCATTTTCAATTTAAAATAACAAAAAGCCTTACAATTTTCGCCCTTTTCTTCGCACACACCGATCCGGCTTTCAAAAACGGTTTATATTTACGTCAGGGACTCGCGTAGAAAGAACCTCTCCACTGAACCTAAGTAAAGCTTATACGCACTAAATAAACAAAGTTGATACGCTGCCGTTGAACACTTTATAAATAAATCATTGAAAATGGAATTTCTTGTTGAAAATGCTGGTTGAACCAAAAGAATCTCCAAAGCAAATCGATAGATTACTACATCACCTACTAATTGGCAAAGTAAACAAACAATTAATAGACGCGACTCGGTTACAGCGGAAGTCACGAAATAGCAGCAGCAGAGGCCGTTATTTCGCAAAGTCTGCAGCCAGTCGAGTTTATCGGAATCGGAGAAGAAAAGCAGAGGGGTTGAAAAAGAGAGCTGGTATATATATATATATATATATATATAGGGGAGGAAAAAGAAACCCGCCGGCGGGCGATGTATTAACTGCTTGTGACAGGTAGCGATGACCAGGTATAATTCGTTCCTCGGTCGGGGGTATCGCTCTTGTTTTCTTCCTCTCCTTGTATAGTCGCCTTTCGATAAGTCACGCTCTAAGGATTTCCGCGGCGGCTATACCTTCTCCTCACATCTCACTCCCTCACTTCGTTTTGTATCAGCTGCTTTTTCTCCGCGCACCACGTGCAAGGCCCCTGTGTGTGGCTCGCCTTTTTCTTGTCGCCGCTACGCTCCAACGACCATTTCTTACTCCTGCCGACGTTTTACTTTTTCGACTTTCTTTTTCTACCCCACCACTGTGCCCTTCTTCATCTTCTATACACTTGTTTTCATTTCCTAAATTGTTGCTACTCGTAGTCTGCGATGTTCGAGTAATAAAGCTCGAAGATGCGAAACATCGAGAATAATCGTATTTACTGTCTAGACTGTCGAAGTAACTAATTTGATTTTATCACTTTGTTCTTGATCCGAACGATATGTCACGTATGTTAGTACATACGAATAAATGTGTTAATGCGGTTATCAATCGGTTATTTTCACCACCAATATATCAATAAGTCATAAAATTAGTATAGCGGTCGCAGCATTTAAATGTCATAAATCTAATAAGGGCGGATCGTTAATGTCGCATTATTTCATTAATGACCAGCATTGATGGGCCATAAAGTGCGCAACCGGCGCGACTATATCGTATACACATGAAACGTATCAATAAAACTGTACAGTCCTTTGCATAATTTAAAAAAAATGCATACCACTCTGCAGCGGCCACAGCAGCTCGAACGTATACAAAAAAAAAATATAATATAATCCTGAGCCCAACTAATCCTCCATTGTATATAAGCCACGGGTAGTCCGGCCACACCGACCCTGAATCAACACGATAAACCAGTATATCCGCAATAATATCAAGGCCTGATACGTTATCAACGGCACCGCGCAACCTCATTCCACCTACTTCCTAACCAAAAACCTCGCTCTCACTCTCTTCCACACACACGCGCACACACATACACATGCTGCTTCAGAAAATGGTCCACAGGGGAGTTCGAGATCAGATTCGAGTCTGTACCGCTACCAGCTGCCCCTCCCTTTCCAATATACACTTTCCAATGGTCGACTGGGTGGGGGAGGGGAGGGCAAGAGTAAGGGAAAAATTATTAAATCCTCTTTCTGTCTGCGCGCTTTTGATCCCCCGAATGGCCCTGAGAGCGCGAAGGGGGAGCTTTTTCGAGTCGGCCGCACCGGGACCCTCCCCCCCTGACACACGAAGACTCAAGTTTATACGAGCCCGAGGAGAAAAGACGGGATATGGCGAGTAGCTGCAGCGGCAATAAAGCCGAATGTGGAACATATGCAAGGCGAGAGAGCCGAGGAAGTGGAACGAATGAAAAAAAAAAAGGATGAACGACGGGTGGGGCTATGACGATGTGTCCCGATATCGTTGGCTTCCTACGGACCAAACTCTCGGATACCGAGGAGATTATTTGCTGAGGAATGCTTGTCTCTGCTCTCGATAAACATGTCTGGCTCGACGCGAAATAATCGCACTGACTGTATTGTTTTTGCTTTCGTTTTGTTTGACTGTGAATCTTCAATAGTCTGTACAGATGTATTGAAATAAATTTTTCGACGTAAAAAATTGAGTTTTGAGTATTGATACAGAATAGCCATAATAAGATTATACGGCCACGTGGTATTCATTTGAACAGTTACATCAATTTACATGAAATTAATACATAGAAATAATACGTTGTTGTCTGGTTTAATTTATGTAGTGTAAAATACTGAAAAATCCAAATAATTTGGTATAACAAACATATAATAGTTTGTTATACCATTGAAGTATGTTTTGAAAAAGTTTTAATTCAATTGATTTTATAAATTGACCTGATTATATAAAACTATATGGGCACCTAAATTTATTACCTAATATTACTGAGAATCTTCAAAACTTCAATGTTTATTGTTAAAAGCGAGGATGTTTGTAGTATAGGAAAATTAAATTATTTAATAATTCTAGTATTACAATACTGGAGATAGAAGTTTAAATAATTGATATAAATAAGTATATCGGAAAAAAATATTTATTACTGTATTTCTACTTTATTTTTAAATTATGTTCCATAGGTATTTCTTTTAAAGAAACTGAGTGTTCTATCTATAATTAAAAACGAAAAGGAAAATAATATAATAAATGACCTCTATCAATTTAGCGCATTACCAGGTGTACTTAAATCGGATGAGCGTTAAGATTCAGTTCATTAATAATTTATAATGTCCAGATTATTAAAATTTACGAATGCATATAAATATAATACATTTCTACCTTTTGTGCAAATGAGTCGTATATAAGTAAGTAATAGTGTATTTCGTACCAAAGGCGCAAAATTTCATTTTCATGGCCCGAACGATATTTTTCGATTCAGTGTGCGCAAAATAAAATTTTGCTCCCACTGAATCGAAAATTTAATTTAATTCCCTGATATAAATACGAATCATGTTTTTTACTATTACTTGAACCTGTAAATTATTTTTAGCTTCACTCGTAAAAAAGCGTCATAAACTTGTTAAAGTTTCAAAGATCTTAATTTTTTTATACATCAATTTGACGTGTAATTCGTTGTTAGCAGAGCAAAAAATAAATGAAAAAATAGCGTAGGATTGAGCTCGGCGAAGAGTCAAACTCCCGCAAACTCGTGACGCGTAAAAGTTTACGCATACGTCTATCCGCTGGTATACGCAGTGTGCAAAAAATGCGACTGATAACTGATAACAAGATTTTAACGCGCGCGCGAGAGGAAAAAAAACAGTACCAGTGGAATGGGGAAAATGCCCAAAATGTTTGAAAACTTTTATGTGATGAAAAAAAAAGAAAAGATGTTAGAGCATCAAACTCGCTAAGGAAAAAAAAAGCCACGTGACGTTGGCAAGGCATAGACAAGTGAAAACGGCAAGTGTAAGGAAAATACGCGAATGAAAGAGGTTCGAGAGGGTGAAAAAAAAGGTCGATGTCGGGAGGATATACGAGGAGATGCAGAGGAAAAAGGGACTATAGGGGGGGGGGGGAGAGAAAGTTGTATATTG